>QVNV01027902.1:0-79005 GCA_014825455.1 Pseudomyrmex pallidus
CGCGGAAAACGACGAGTCCGCGATAATTGCGAACGTTAAAGTGCGATAGAGACGAAATAGCAAACAGATTCTCTCGTCACAGAGATTGACCGCGTAGTGACGCGTCTTCTCGTCTATGGGGGCCGATCCTCTCCGGCTTTGTCTGCCGTTAGCGGCGCGCGAAGCTTTTTATCTCGAACGCCACTTTTCCACGCGCGTTACGCACACGCACACGCACCCACTCGCTCCCGTTTCTCTCCCGGCTCCGTCTTGCTCTCGTTCGCTCTCTTTCCGACTCAACAAGTGGGCCGATGTTTTCGACACGGTGCATAAGACTCGCGGATAAGAGAGAGAAGGAGAGCAAGAAAGAGAGAGAGAGAAGAGGGAGAAAGAGAGAGAGAGAGAAAGAGAACCACCCACGCTCGCGCTCTCCTCGCGTTCGTCTGTCGCATCGGGATACAACGAACGCCCGCAGGCAAAAACGATGGCCCTTTTCGCCAGGGGTTGCTTCCTGCGAGCAGCGAAGTTGAAGGGACGAGCGGAATCGTCAAGCGAGTGAACGAACGAACGAACGAGCGAGCCAAACCAAGCAAGTGAGCGAACGGCGATGATGGCGCGCAGAGTGGGGTGCCATAGCGGGACGGCAGAGGGGAGAGTGAGATAGAAGCTCTTGTGGCTGAGGGGAAGGGAGGAGTGCGGTAGCGGTCGCCTCCCCACTCAACGCGTCAGTCTCGTCGCGTGTTTCGTGGAGAGAGGGTCTATTCGTCGCCTTCTCGATCGTCTACGCTTCGTTTGCCCGAACTGTGACCGATGGAACAGCGAACGCGCACGAATAGATATTAGTAAACACGATCGCACAGTCTGTGTTGTTTATATACACTCGCGTATCGAGGAAAATGCGTCGCGCGCCGTAGTACGCGAACGAAATTTTCTCCCGTGCCGCTGCTCTCGCGTTCTAACCTCGAAAAACGGCCTCCGACGCCATGCAGCCGGTGAAGCGGCAATCGCGTTCGTCCTGACGCGCGGAGCAAAACCAGTGACGTTTTCGCGACTACAGTATAAACGAACAATGTCGCGCGTTCGTAACTCCGAGTGAAAATTCTCGTGTGTTTGTTGACGCGAAGAGGACGAAGATCGGATATCAACAACGTGATAAGACACAGCGGGGCTTCCGGAGTGCGCGTAGCAAATCCAGCTCCTGCGTTCTCTTTCTCTCAATTCTCTCTGTGTACATTCGGAACAACTGTGACAAGTGCATGGTATGTTCGACCTGTCGCGGACTCGACGTAACATCCTTTCCGACAGTTTCCCATACGCGGACTCCGCGAAACGAACTCTCGTCACGTGACGACACGCGTTTCTCAGTAGCGCGTTATCTCGATCTCCCTTTGTGTGTTCCTGACAGTAATAACGAGATGAAAATAACGCGGTCTCGTCCGCCGCGAGACCACGGCGTCGCTAGTGCTTGACAGTAGGAAATATTATATCGATACATTGATCGCGCGCGATCCGTCGCTCGAACACTCGTGCGGACTTCACGTCAGTTCGCGCCTGTTCTCTCGCGTTTCGCGTCGATTTCGCCGTGGACACGACGAGAGGGATGCAATCCAACACGATACTTCGCTCCGACGTCGGCAGCACGGAGAAACTGATGGGCAACAACAATAATCTCAACAACAACGGCTCGCCGGGAGCGGACATAATGTTCCAGATGGAGGACGAAGGTCTTACGCAGTTGGGCAGCGTCTTTCAGTCGGCTTACCAGTCGATCGTGGGTGGCGGTCCTCAGGTAGTGTGTTGTTGAAAACATTTCTTGATCATATTTGCATACGATTCACTTACGGGGGGAGGAAAGTCTATTGGAACTTTCTTTTGATAGGAACGTTTGATATTCACTTGTATGTAAAACGCAATTTAAGTAATTTAATGTCTAAAGAATTTCGATTTCTGTTGAGTAATTAAACAAAGACAATTTACAATGTAGTCTTTACAAACTTGTATACTCTCACTTTATTAAGCAAATTGCTTTGAAATTTATGTTGATTGTCGAATATCGAGAGAAAAGCGCTAATTATCAGCTCCGACCAAATTAATCGCGAAATTGACGGCACAAACGTAGCAATTGCATTTTTTTTTAATAACAGACAATGCCAGTAATGAATTTTCATTTTATTTCGACGTAATTTTATTTCGCGACGAATAATCGCGCTCGGCTACAGCTCAATCGACTGTTTTCTCGTCAAAATCTGCACCCGATGTAATTTGATCCAAATGATATCTCTCGATATATGTGTATGTATGTGTGCGCGCGTGCACACTATGTAAATATATAAACAACAAAAAGTATATACGCACACAAAGAAGCTATATATCGCGAAAAATCTCCGGAGAACCGGGAGCGAATAGCGGAAGTTTATTTTCGCGGAAAATCTAAATCTTCTTCGAGTTTCCGGCGACGTCTCGCGCGCGGGAAAGGCGTTTTCTCCAAAGCGGATTGCGCGTCAATCGGGAATAGAGAAGTGGCGTTGGGGTGGTAAGGGGAAAAGAGGAGGAGGAGGAGAAGGAAGAGGATGATGATAGAGGGAGAGAGAGACCCGCACGCGTTTTACGATTTTCCCCCGTGGATTCGGCGAAGCGTGCGGAGCACGCCATCGGCTCGATGACGTCGGAATTACGTCACGAATATGGCCGCTGTCACGTGGGCGGGCTCGTCGTCGTCGTCGTCGTCGCCGTCGGCTCGCTCTTTTTGTGTCGGACGCCCTTCCTTCGTGTTATATAGGGTGCTCTACAAAGTTTTATGAGGCAGCGCGATGACTTCCTGTAAAATAGATGGACGTCACGTCGAATTTAATGACGGCCTTTTCACGCGACACGAACTCGCGAAACGCCCTCCGATACGGTCCATACGTCGTCGATCGAAATTGATGGTACGCGTCAACTTTCGAGCTGATTTGAATAAACGAGTCTGAATTTAGATTCAATATATCCGATTTTCTTAGAAATGTCAGAGGGCAATTGACACGGGGCGAGTTTGGCATATTGTTCCCGGTACACACTTTTCCGTAATCGATGAGTCGGAAGACGCCCGCACGCAATATCACGTCTCTCTCGAAACTAGAGCAAACGATATCGCTCTCCGCAGATGGGATAAATCCTACATCCTGTTGATATAGCGTGTCCTTTCTTCCGCGCTATCGGTTAACATTATACTTGTTCTAGTTTCTAGCGGAATCTAAAGGTTATACGCCGTCCGTATTGGCGCGTAGTTGACAAAACGATACGATTTCTCGATTTTACAAACACATAATAAAAAAAAAAAAAAAAAAAAAAAAAAAAAAAAAAAAAAATAAATGTGAATTATTCGTTTATGTATTTTGTAGATAAAATTTTATCGTGTGTGTGTGTGTGTGTTTTTTTTTTGTTAACATCGCGCACATGCATTCCTGGAAACGTGAAGTAATATGCGCTCGAAGTAATATGCGCTTGACATTTCGGCGAAATTTGGGGGGGTCGCGATAACACAGAGAGAGCCGGCTTGTAAGAATTTCGCGAAATCAGAAATTCGCGCGCGCTCTCGAGCGGGAAGAGAGAAAGAGAGAGAGAGAGAGAGAGAGTATCACGCCAGGAATGTCGGGACTGCTGCAGCAGCAGTCAGTCAGAGGACAATGTCTATTCCTACATTGCGAGTCGGCGCATATACGGCGAAGTGACTCATCATCCCCGCATTGTTTCGTTAAATGGAATTTCTATCTAATTTAAATGCGGCTTAGCTAGAAATAATGCGATTATGCGTTAGCTTATTCTGTTTGTTAATCTCCTTTGCACACTATTGTTACCCCGACGGCGGGAGAGGGATATGGACGATGCGGAGGGCGCGACGCGAGACTGAGAGAGACGGAGGGAGTGAGTGAGAGAAAGAGAGTGAGTGCGCACCCCCCCTTGTTCTCCTGTCTCCTCCTCTTACCGACTTGCCGTTTTGTACGGCACTGTACATTATTTCAGTACAGTCTACACAGCCGCTAGATCCTCTCTGGCTTATGGACTGTTCTCAGCGGTTCTCCTTTTCGACTTGAAACTGCAAATTTTAATCTGCATCCGTCCCCTGGATTTTCTCAATTAAATAGGATTATTTTCCGAGAGCTTCGACTTATGCACACAATATATGTATATTCAACGTTTTCTTTGATGGCTCGAAACTTTTATTGAGTGAGAAATTTGTATTGAATCGCGACGAACACTAGAAAATTTTTATTTAACTCGGTTGAGTTGTTTTTTTTTTCTGTGTCGCTTAATACACGACGTTATATGTATGTCATCAAGTTCGTCGCTTTCTAACTGAATTACGACGGGCGCGATAATGCGCCAATTAAGACGGGAGCTTGTAATACTGGTGCAGCACAAAGGAATCTAATTTACTACTCCATTTTTAGAACATCGTCATTAATGGTGTAATAGCGCGATATGTAATTACTTATTCCTCGGTCTGGAGCCGACCCCTTTTTCATCTCTCCGGCCTTTGGGACCGGCGGCCGGTCGGCTCCGATCGGCTCTTCCAACTTATTAATGCTAACGGTACAAAAGTCTCGTAATTATGCCTCTCGCGTTAGCAAAAGACGTATTTAATGACGCAAAGCGTTACGAGACAAGCGAGATCGAGTAGGCCACGCACATTTACGCTGTGTGTTAGATCGACAGCTGTCGGTCCATTATTTTCAGTATCTCCGTCGTCAATTTCAATTCGCGTAATTGCCGCTACTAAGAAATAACGTGACTAATAATGTCTAATATCTAATCGAACAGGTCTATTGACACGAATTTACGATGTACATGTAATAGCAAGATTACAGACGCGCGTGGAAAAAATATCTCTTTGTCAGTTAGTGATATGTATATGTTTTTATGTATTTTAATTATGACATATGTATAAATAACACTTGTGTAAGTTAAAATTCGGTATAAAATGTGAAGATGTGATAGGATCTGCACGTGTACTCCGTAATGATTGAATCAATTGCAATTAGACCGTTATCGGGCGCTGGTTTTTCCAGTTTGAGCGTCACGTCCGATGACTATAAACGTTTACAACTTTTTTTATTTTATTCCCGGCGATTGTTTGGATCGTCGGAATTTGCGTTGTCGTTCGTGCGGGAGAAAAACTATAACGCGGTGCGTCGCGACGAGAATTTCCAGGGCCGTATTTCGCGGAAGTCACTTCGGATTAACTGCATTAAAGTTTCTCCGCGGCTCCCTTAAAAATATTGCAACGGCTTAAACGTTTTTTAACGCCGAAACTTTTGCCTCCCTCGATTTATTCGAGAGCGAAATTATCCGTTATTTACCGACGAGAGAGGAGCGGCAGGAGGAAGAACGGTGGTGGAAGCGTTTCCCCTCGCTCTTTTTCTCTCTCTTTCTCTTTCTCTCTCATTTTTTTTCCCGCTTCCCTCATCTCTCGGCGGCGCTTTCGTGTGTCTGGCGAAACCAGTTTTTGATCGCGCCGGGTTAAGGGCGGCCATTTCCGGTCCGCGCGCGCCTTCCTCCCTCCTTACCTCCCCACCTCCGCGTCCCTCATATCCGGTACGGCACTTGCAACGTTTTAAACTCGCTGCTCTCTCTGGTACACTCGGACGACCTTTTTTTCCCGTGAGCTTGTCGGGCGTAAAATCTTCCCCCGGCCTGGCGTCGGGACGACCGGGGGAAGGACGGAGAGAGGAAGCTACGGCGGCGGCGCTCTCGAAAAATAGACAAAAAAAATCCACCTTCATTATGAAACGTTATCTTTCTTTACGTCCGACTTAATTAGCTCGCCGCGTCCATTTTGGGGTATTACAATGCGCGGGTCCCGAGCAACCCGTGGGCGAAAATTAAGTCGCTTGAGCTGTCTCACGTGAATCACTTTGATAGATTAAGCTGCTGCCATAAAGTTCAAATTGAATCTCGCCACCGAGACGGTTACGTCAACAGACACGAATGTGTACATTTGATCGTTTTTTTATTTTATTTTTCTTCTTTAAGAATTTCCGACCGTGGAAATTTACGTGGTGTACGTATGCCTCGGCTAATAAGTAGATACATGCAACAGACATTTGCATTTATCCGGTCGTTTTACGACGTCGCGCCAAGACCTGCCATTTCGACGTTATTAATGAAGATTCATATTACGCGCTTCGCCGCGACGGCGCGTTTCTCTATAAGTTCGTTTCAGTCGGAAGATAGAACTAAGAAAAATAACACACGTCTACTTGCATAATAAATGACTTACCACAACTGCCCTCATTTTTACATAATCCTATTCAAAAATTAATCAAACTCATTTTTTTTTCGCACGTGTATCATCGCAGTCGTCGTATTCGTGTTTGAAAGTCTGAACGATTTCTCGCGTCCTTTCATCACATCCTTGTATTTACTTGTACAGAAACTCGATTATCGAATTCAAAGATTAATACGCAGCACGATGACGTAGTCGTGCAGATTTCTCAAAATAAAAATGCATATCGGAGAAGGGAGGAACGAAAAAAACGTGCGGGGCGATCGGAAAAGAAACCCGAAAGCGAAAGTAGCTGCCGATCGCGGTGGTCCAGCGATCGCTTCAATTAAGACGAAAATTTGTGCGTGCGTGCATGTCCGGGATCGGCGAGATGATCGCGATCGTGAAAGCTGCCGGCGAATCGTCGTTGTGACATTCGGCGTTTTACGAGCGATCCACGCGCGGCAATCGTCAGAGAAATAATGTCGACGCGCGCTCGTCTCTTGGAGGCCGATGTAATTGCCTCGGAAAAAAAAAATCAATGAAACTGATAGGCCCGTTATACGTCGTCCCGTTTCACCTGCCTTCTCACGGTGCACGCTCTGTCGGCGACCAAATTTACTCCGAGTAAAACACGGCGCCATGTCAACGTTATATGTGTGAAATATATTCGTTGCATATAAAAAAAAAAAAAAAAAACACGTTGCGTCCTATTTTTATAATCGAGTTAATATATTTTTGAGAGACATCTAATATGCAAATTACATCTTGTATTTTAAGTGAAGTTATGCGTGCGGAGACAGTTCAAAAATTAGAGTTTTAATTAATATTCGAGTAACTTGTTCGCGCTATCGCTTTTTTCATTTTTACGTCAATACCTTGACGTTCTATTAGAAATAAATATTATAATTTACTTTGCGGAAAAATGTCAGAACGATGAGAACCACTGATCACGCGAGTGCTAGGTTAAAAGCGACAATGAATAGAATTGATATAAATGGGACGGCGACCTGGCTTCAGTCTCGAAGTTGATTGTTTTTTCTTTCCCCTATCGTCGAATTGGTCGACAAGTGCCACTTTATTATCGCAACGAGTTCGTTAACGTGCTTTTACCGAATCGTCGAGACACAACGAGGCGATTAAGGTAGAGAAAAGAAACTTACGTCCATAAAATGTAGCACACCAACGTTTTTCTGCATATCAGTAGACAGAAAGAGAAAGGGAGTGGGAGAAAGAGATATAATTATTTTATAATAAATTTGATTTTTTAAATTCATTTCAATCAAATCTTTTATCGGACATTTTCACATTATTTTTATTAAATGATGTTTTTTCTAGTAGTTCTCTTTTATTTTTCGTTAAAAATAACACAATTCGACGTACTTATATATTCGACAGAAATTACAGCAATGTTAATTTTTATGCTTAGCTATTTTATATTTGTTCGTGAAACATTTTTCTTCGGGATGAAACTTATCTAGGCGCAAGAGAGAAAAGAGTGAAATTAACGAAGCGTTGACCGCACGAAAGCGACCGCGGAAAGCTAGAAACTAGGAGTCGCGGAAATTCCATGACGGTGGCAGTTCCGGTCGATCGTCGCCGCCCGTCTCATAATCTATGGTTGGGATTAGCATTAGTACTCCGACACGTATGTGTAACCCATATGATCGCGCTTGTAGCTACAAGCTACGCGTACATACACGCGCACGCATACACGCACTACCCTCGTATACGTATACGTTAGATCCGCGCGCCGGAGCACGTACGCTTCCCTCTCTCGCTCCGTTTCTCTCGCTCCGCTTCTCTCTCCACAATTTGCGCACAATACACACACACACACACTCACACGCACTCGCGCACACACACGCACGCGCGTAAACAGATACGATAGATACGCGGCGGCTACAAACATATTCGCGCGCGGCGGCGCGCGCGAGGTATAATTAGACGCGGCCTAGAGCCGCACTAATAGCGGTATCCTAGGACCCCAACACACGTCCGTCGATATATCCATTGCTGGTAACCATTATCCCCTGGCTCTGTTTGCGCGGATACGTCGCCTCCGGGACACGCGTACTCCGTACACGCGCGCGTGCTCGCACATGTGTTTCTCTGTGTGCGATGTGCGCGCAGAAGCGCATTCACGTTGTATCTATATATCGTTACGTACAGATATCGTCACATACACGTTACATATTCCGCGTGCGTGTACGTGCACGTATGTGTATCGCACAAAGCATGTCTACGTCGTCTACGTGTACGCGAGCGGACGACTTTAATGAAGCCGCGCGTTGTACGCGACAATTAACGAGATCGGGAAATATATACGTAAGAAAACGTACATATTTCCCGATCACAGAGAGATCTCAGCATCGGCGGCGGATCGTTGACACCGTTCGCGTTCCCGTTTGATGTGTATTTTCGGTCGCTTCCGCGCGATATAAATGCGGAACGTAATAATCATAAATTAATACCCGGGCAGTTACGGCCGCGACTTCTGTTTTGTGTGTGTCGCGCGCTTCAAACGCTTATAAAGTTATCCGAACGTCGAATTTATACGCGCCCACATCTCGCGACAAGTGTCAGTGTTTCGACTGATCCAAGTTTTCCTCGAGTACGTATCGATATCTTTCAATTTTATACCTTGAGCTAGTTTTGAAATGCATAATCGCGCCGCATCGATCGCTCGCGCGTCGTCGAATAAATACTTGATGCTCCCAAACTTTGCTTTCCTTCCGAGAGTTTCTTTTATGCATTTAATATAACAAGTAAGCCCGTCGAGGTAAAACGGCACTGTGCCAAGGCGGCAAATATAAAACAAAAACAATAAAAAAAAAAAAAAAAAAGTGGAAGTAGGTGACTGTTATGCGGATATTCCGATTATCTTCCGGCAATCATCTCCCGAACATATTCGCGTATCTCCGAAACCTGTGCATATACACGAACGCTTGCAAAAGCGCGCGCGTGTGTGTAAGTGTATGCGCGCACACACGCATTTCCGTTTATCCTACGAGGCAATATAGCGACGGTACATACGATGTGCTACTGTTATGTGACGTGTGTATGTTTATATATTATATATATATATATATATATATATATACACATATATACATGCGCGCGCGCGCGTCTATATCCGCGAGAACTATATGGACACCGTATATATATCCGATTATTAGTGTGTCACATACGCTTGATTTGGTAGCGGGCTTATAACGCCCGCTATAGCGCCGAGAGGCGCCAGCTGGATGTGTTTCGAAACATACACCCCCGTCATATCCCCCGGACGCGGTGCGGTCTTCCCTCTCACGCGCGTTTATCCCTCTGGTCCTCCGCCGGTCGCGGCACTGTTCGCGCTGATGATGATGACGTTGATGATGACGGGACTTGCGACGACGCGACGCGACGCAGTGTCGCTCCGTTCCGCGATCAAATAATCGACGTTTCCCAGTGAAATAAAGAAAATTCGGGTGGGCAGCGGGGAAACGTCAAATCCGAGGTGGAACAGTCCAAAATTCGAAAATTGTAGCCTATATTTACTTAATAAATTAAGTAAAGCGGTGAGAGTTCGGATGCATTAATTTGCATTATTTTTCTCGCATTTATACGTGTTTGTTTTTTTCTTTTTTTGACGCAAGAATGACTTTTAAATTACACGCTTGTAATGCACGCGCGCGTACTTTCACGGGGCTTTAATATAAAACGCGATTTCTCAAATTAGACACGGCGCGAAATCGTGCGCGAATTTTAATTATCATTCGCAACGCCTGGATATTACGGTCATGCTAATTGTAGGATGTCGGTAGTATTTTGATACACATCGCGCGACGGCTTGCGCCAATAACACAACGCGGAGAATTTATTAACAAACAGAGTTGTCGCGAATCGGTGAATTGTGAGGGCCGTTTAACGGGGCCGACACACACCGGGCGGGATTAGGTGCCGCGATTAGCGTTTTAGTTTCGAACCGTGATGTCGCGTGTGGACGCGAGAGTCTCTCTTCTATATGTATGATACCACGTGAGTAGGCGTCGCCTGTGATGACACGACGGGTCAGCTCGATAGTCCGCCGACTGTCCATTGTGCTTCGAGATTTCCGCACTGACCGGCGCGCGGACACGCGCGACCAACAGTATACACACGCGAATTCACCGTGCCGTAATTACACGCTCCCCCTCCCCGACTTGTATATGTACAAGACACGTTTTCTAATAACGGTTCTGATTCTCTTTCTGTTTCAGGTGAGTTAACAGTTCTTCTTCACTCCGTCTATGCGCCGATTAGCGCCAAGAATGTTCGCTGTACCGAACGGTGAGAGATTCTTCATTTGTGCGTTTTTCTGTATATTCTATCATCTCTATGTATTGAT
The DNA here is from genome assembly GCA_014825455.1 of Pseudomyrmex pallidus. Lineage (NCBI taxonomy): Eukaryota > Metazoa > Arthropoda > Insecta > Hymenoptera > Formicidae > Pseudomyrmex > Pseudomyrmex pallidus. Next base: position 10,593 of record QVNV01027902.1, read on the forward strand.
TGACATTATGCCAGTTTGTTTTTACTTTTCTTGAGTTATAGACTACGAATAGTAACAACAATTGCGCTGTGGGAAACTTCGTTCTGTGCGTTGCTAAATGTTTGTCGACAATATTTCATTTACTTTATTGCATTTAAAATTTTTGTTAGTACGCAAGAGATTATTATTGTCATTTATACAGTTTTTAGTTTAATTGCGCATTGAAATCCGGTTAAAATTATTTCTAATCAATTGCAGAGCCGGTTAATTAGCATGAATTAAATAATTATTTTGTGCAGTCAGGGTTAAAATGTGGTATATGTAGAAGTTTTCTAAGACTCGCGAAGAGAGAAATAGCGTCGAATCGAGAGCTCGTGTGAAGCGAGCAGCGCGAGACGAGGGGGAAGCTAGCATGAAAAAAGAAAAAAAAAATAAAGACGCGTATAGGGACCTGAGTCCGCTCCGGGGCGAAAGAAAACGATGGAAACATGGCGACTTTCGGGCCATATGGCGTTTACGGGTGCCCAAGCACCGTAAACTTTCATGGACGTAGCCTTAATCTTTCTCCTTCTTTCTTTGGCTGTTTCCATCGTGCGTCGAGGCCCTCCTCCTTCACGAGAACAGGAGCCTTAATCAGCGACCGCCAGACTCTTAAAGGATGACGAGTGGTTTCGGCTGGAAGTCACGAAGCCGAAGGTTCTTCGCCCTTTGCGTGTCTAGGTCGGGCTCCGACATTGTTTCAGAAGCGATTTTGTTTCCTCGATCCGCGTTTATAAGTCCGCACGCCGATCTATCTTATCTTTTTCTTTTTATTTCGTGCAATGTTGCGCGCACCGTGTTCTCCGCTTCTCTCCCTCTTTAAAGCTTTCCTTGAATTCTATCGATCCCCGGGTTGCTCGCGATAAGGAAATAACACCCCTATCAATCATACGAGCCGAGATAGACCGCGCATCGATCGGGGGAACACCGGATTACGTGCGAGTTCTACATAGCGTAACGCGTCGAACGTGGGTGCAACATTAACGCGCGCGATAACCGATTAATCTTCATCGCGCGCGAGTTGCGCATTTTGAAGACCCGACGAGAGAAATCCCGAAACCGAATAATCTCAAGTCGTGCGAAATTATGCGGAAACGTCTCGCGCATTAATAAGCATTTCAATCGCTGCACCCTCAAGTTTCTCTCATCTCTGTCTCTCGTGCATATATTCCGCACGTACACGCGGCAGAATACACAATGTGCCGATTCATATGCGCGCATCACACACACATACACATACGTGGTCGCGCCGTCCACACACGGGGCATTCTTGCCACCGAAACGGGCTTCACCTTCGACCCGAGGGATCGATCTGCATAGCGGGGTAGCTCTCGCATAATCGTGCAAAACGCGCCGGTGGACATGCAGGCGGATAGAAGCGCAGGCATGCGTATGTGTGTGTGTGTGTGTGTGTAAGCTAGGTTTGGCGAGGGTAAAGCTCTCGCTCTCGCTCTCTCTCTGTCTCTCTTTCTCCTTCTCTCACTATGTAGGATAGAGCTTAGATTAGGTTAGCTCAAGCCAGTTCCGATTTCCGTGCTGATCTCGCGATAGATTGTGCCTGCCTCGTGCCTGTCTCCGTCTTCTATACCGGCAATCTTCGTACTTCTGTTGGATCTCGTTGATATATTATTGTTTACGATTATTGTATTATAATTGCAATATACACACACGTACATCGCTTTTCTGTGCGGTGTTAATTAACTGCTGCAATTCGCAAAAATACCGTTAACGCGATAACATCAAGTTCTCTCATTTCAAGTCCATATTTTTGTCGTAATTTATAGAAGCTCGTAGTTTTCGAAGTAAAAATTAAAAGTTCTTGATTCATACAGAGAAATCTTCGCGATAGATGAAGTGTTTCAGGCATAAAACACATTTCTGGTTTATTTATTGCGCGATTCGCGATTCGCTCCCAACGTACGAATCCACTTATCTCGGGATGAAATAAACCCCGGGGGTTGGCACGAGGTTATATTCCACGGGGTGCATTCCACGGGGGCCCGGAATAGAAGGCGCACCCGAGCCAGTTTCGATTTCCGCGGAGATCACACGGTAGATCGTGCCTACCTCCGTGCCTGCCTCCAGATTATTTCCCGGTGATCCTCGAGCAAACGAGCGAGCTAGTTTACGTCTCTAACGTGCGGCTCTTGTGCCGTTATTGTTGTCGGCGTCGCTACGCCGCCGTGGCAACGTCGTCGTGCATTCAACGAGTCCGAAAAGTTTTCGCGACTGTGTGTACGCGACCGACGAGGAAGTCACGAACCAAGTTCTATCTCGGGGGAGGGCGCGTTCAGCACTCCCCATCATCGTGTTATTCGCATATGCAGCTTCTCGTACGTTCGCCTTATTTTTCAACGACCGTTGAAATGGCGGTTGAGTGAATTAATATCTACGATTCCGAGGACTTCTCTCATTAATTCATGAAATTTCAGCGTAATCGATTGTGTCACATAAATTGTTTACGTGAATATCGCGCGTTGCGAGATATATCTGCGAGATACACGTATCAAGTCTCGCGATCTTGGTGTCAATCACCATGAGGAATGACATCTGACTTTATCGATCTCGAGTGACAAGCATCGCGCTGAAAAATCACGACGCTGGCAATTTTCTCAAATCCGACGTTTATCGCGTACACCCATCTTTAACGCAGAACTTTGTTTACGCGCGAATAAAGAATGCGATAAAGACTTAACGATTCTTAAATGTTATCGAGAGAGTCTCGTGCCGATTCGCGACACCTGGCTTTCTCAAACGATCGCGGAATGAAGTCCGTTCTCGCTGGCGATAAGATAAGTTTTCCGCGTGTACGTACAATCGACTCGGCGAAACAAAATGATAAGAACGATAGGAAACGCGCGAAGGGAGAGATGGTGCATCAGCATAGACTGCCACGTGTACGTCGCTCGCGGGCAAATCCAATCGATCGATCGATCAAACCCGGGATTGCCTTATAGACAATCACCCGATCGCGCAGTAATTTCGCGAAATTGCATCGTTCCACATCGCCGAGGCGATAATTGTCAACGATAGATAGAGCGCCACGCGACGAAGACTTCGAGCCTGTACATGTAGGCTCGGTTTCGTGGTCGATCTCGCGATGTAACGGGTGGCGAAAGAAACCTACGCTACGTTCGACTCTTTGCGAGCTATCGTCCTCGTCGACTCTTTACTACAAAATTATTGACTTTTGCTATAAATATCGTTCGCATAGCAGTCTATAGCCGTTTCCGACGTACCTTCGAGATAGCAACTCTTCACCTTCGAGCAATTCTTCCCGAGGTTCTTTAAAGAGAATTCTTCGCATACAGAAGTTACCAAGTAGTAAATCTATTACTAAATGTTGAACATATAATTTTAAACTTACAAGCCGACTAAAAGTTTCATAAATCGGTAATAGAGAAAAAAATGTATTTTACTGGTAATGTGTTTATTGATTAATTTTCACGGACGCAATGATGATAACGGTCTTCCGCGCAAGTTTCTCGGTGTGTTATTACGTAGATAAAAAGAGAATATACGAAAGTATTCGGATAATGAGTTTTGCGGCATCCTCGCGTCGGACGGTCTTCCGCTCGGAAATCAATCGATACGCACTTCTCCTCTTCATGTGTTCTCATTTCCCTGGGTAGACACGGATTTTAATTCGAGCCGCGTGACCAGACCCCTTGAAATTCGATCCAAAATTACAAGACACATTCCCCCGAGTTCCGGGCCGATGGCAACGAGAGACGCATGGGCGCGAGGAGGGGCCTTGTCTCGCTCTTCCCGCGCACAGTCCCATGGAATTATGGTTTTTGACTGGTCAAAATTATGGTAGCGCGTTGCGTTCAAGACCGGGTCATTTCCTGAGCGTCGCGCCGTCGTGTTTCGTTTCTCCCTCTTCCCGTCGTGTCTCTTTTCCCTATTTTCTTTTCCTCCTCCTCCTTCTCCTCTTTTTTTTTTTCAGACACAGCTCTTCTCAACTGCCCTTAATACGCCCAACCTATTCGTTCATTCCTTCGGTCGAGAGAACGCCTGAGTGAGAATCTTTCTCTCTCTTCTTCTTCTTTTTCTCTCCGGCCGAAGAGAATTACAGACGGAAAAAAAGTACGGGAAAAAAATGTGGGCCTTCGTCGCGGGAAAACCTTTCGGTCTCGATGATATACACGGTCTAGACCGAAATGACTTTGCGTCGCGATGTCGTGTACGTTTCTTTTTGTGAGCGTGATTTAAATGATAAACGATTTACCGATCCTCGTGACGAAAAAAAAAAAAGAAATAGGAAACAGATTTCTATTTCATCGAGTAGATAATCAGTTTCAGAATTCACACAGATTTGTTTAATAACCGAAATACTTGGATAATACATGCAAATTTCACGCAAAATTGAGAAAAAAATGGACATTATCATCTTTAAAATCCGAGTCTGTTTTTTTTTATATTTTTCGTGTTTTCTTTTTTTTTCTTACGTCATGCTAAAATTTATAACCGTGTTAGGAAATATTACATATTCGAACACATTCCTTGACTTGCTGCGTCGCTTTCTTTGCACAGGTGCGCCTAATTCGGGCTTATCTTTCGACTACTGAAGATCCAATTACGTAATCGATAGTAGGACATTTAACATTGTCTTTAATTAAGGAATATTTTATTCCTGTATCACTTGTATATTCTACAGATATTGTTTTTAATGTTCGTAGCGAGAAAACTTCTTGAAATCTTCTTTATTCTATAAAACTTTCGAAAGATACCGGTTTTCGATATAATCCCGAGATTCTAATTGCGTACCAATGTTTTCGTAACTCCGATATCGCTGCTCCCGCGCAAAACAATGGGATTATCGGCCGGTCAAAGACCGGTTGCACGGATTTTAAAACCCATAATCCTAGGTGGAAAGACCTGCCGGGGTGAGGACCGCTGAACGAAATGTGCGCTGAACGAATGAACGAACCCCGTGACTCCCCTCTGCCCCCGTAACCATTGTTTCCACGCCGATATGGTGGCGGCATTGCCCTTCGTTCTCTACCTGTTCCGAAAAATCATCTGCTATTCAGGATTTGTCCAGATGTGCCACCCAGACGATAGATTTTTCGGTTTTTCAATTTACCGAAGGTTAAATCCCCCGGTCTCGACTCGAGAAAACCCTTTTTCTAGGTGTTTTCCCAAACATGACTTTTCGGGAAGTTTATTAGTTCTGACGGCGTTAAAGGAAAAGCGCCGCAACGCACGCTCCGAGCGTAAAAGTGACATTGTTATTCCGATAGCTGTCGACGCGCGTTACTAAAACTTTGCGGTTCTCTGCGATACGAATTTTTATTCCGCTCGTGTTACACAACACAGCGATAATAAATTCTCCAATTTAATACTGACTTCGATATCCGCGCGCGCGGTTATCGCTCGCAATTTCAAGCGCGTTATTTACGTGTGTACATGCAATTGCTCGTATTTATATTAATATTTGACGAGAGAACAGTATTTGCTTACTCGTACGCGTTTCTGTACGAGTATCCAATACGCACACACATACATACGTGCGTCTCTTTTCGTGAATATATGTGTATCGCGACGTGAAACGATGACGATGCGCATGTGCGCGTGCATTCACGCATATATGCGTGCTAACGGCGCTTACGCATGCGCATACATCGTCTCTGTAGCAGCTGTCCGCCAGGTGCGTGGCACCGTCGACCAATCAGAGATCTCCCCTTGACCGGGGGGTGCTCAACCTTCGGCGTCCTCAATTACCTGCGTCCTATCCTGCGAGATATAACCTGCCAGGAGGCATTGTCCATCGGAATATATAAATCCACCCTCGCGAAATATCCGTTCGTGCATGCGGAGTATAAAGGTTTACGCGAATGTATGGTCAAAAGATTGTAAATGTGTAGTCCGGAATAGGTACAGTGTAATTTTGCTTGTTAAAATATGTATTTGTCACAGAAAAGATTGCAAAAACTAAGAGAGACCATAATTTTTCTTGAATATTTATATAGTGTGACAGAAAAAAATTTTTATATGCTGTAGAATAGAGTAACATCAGAAATTATGTCGCAATATTGAAATCAACAACACGATCGTTGCTGCAAGAGTCCATTAAATGCAATGTAAATTTTTCAAATAATAAAAAAGTTCGATAATCGAATATCGATGCGTTTAAAAACTGTAATTATATGCAGCAAGTCGCGCGCGCATTGCCTATTAAATTAATGACACGGTGGATTGTCGATTTCTCTAATAACACAGTATTGATATTCAAATATACAACAGAAAACCGTCAATTCTGATCTCTCTCGTGTGTCGCGGCTCTCCTATCGACGCCCGTTCTTTGCTTCTTCTCGATTCCCAGCATCGCGCTCGCGGCTCAAAGTGTTACCGTTAAATAACAGCAATAGCCGCAAATTGCTGGCATTAGACCGTCAGATACGCGCATAATATCCGCGCACGCGTCTATGCACCGGCTTCGCATACGCTTTGCGTTGCAGCGGCTGCTGGCACTTTTGTTCCGATCGCTCGCGGCAGTTTCTCTTTCTCTCTCGCATTTCTCTCGTTCGCGCAACCGGAATTTGCAGCTGTACGAAAAGTCATTTTCGTGCTTTGTGGACCTCGTCCACGTGGCCACTTGCGAAACGAACGTCTTGGGGACAAGCCCACCCGAGGAAACTCGCGCGCGAGTTACGTATGTTAAGATCGCGTGTATTTGCCGCACTTTAAGAAATACGTTGTGCATACAAACGTATGTGTATATATATATGTACAAGAGCCGAGCCATTAAAGGAGATCGCGCTCGCCAACTCTTATCCGTGGCGAATTGTCCCGCTCGCCGTGACAATGGCGCGCGTTGCCCCCTTGTCGACGGGGCTATAAAAGTGAAATAGAAACTAGCGATAGTATCGCTGACTCGAGTTTTCATACCGCACGGCAAACAACGCCATGTCGGGTAGTAACAAACCAGGATTTATTAGTACAACCGATTGTTCGACGATTCGAGATTATACCTATACTGCGTTGCTTCGTGAATTTGATTGATACGAGCACGAGTTTAGTCGTATAGATTTCGGGAAATTCTGAAGAATCGAGCGAATATATTTCGACAGGCATTTAGCAACACAAACGAGTAATAAATAACAAGTACAAAAAAGAAACATTTTAGAATAATAAATAACATGTAAATAATAATAAATAACATGTACAAAAAAGAAACATTTTAGAATTTTATTCTAAGAGCAATTGAAAATATTACGGGAAGATATAAGGTTTTTTTTCGAATATTTCAGAAATCTTTTGAAGAAAAAATTGAAAAAGATAAGAATGGGGTGATAAGAAAAAAAGAGAAATATTTTTCCCTCCTTTCTCTTGATGTAGCTGTAAGTTTACCGTTTAGGGAAAATGTCGGTGCCTTTGATACGCCCGCGCAAGATCGCCGGTGATTTGCCGCGGAAACGTCGGTGAAAATGTCGCACACGTGCACTCGCGATGTGTTTACCTTGTTTAGGTCCACCATCGCGCAGAACGATTAATGGTCGGCGGTGGAAAACACACGCGGGAGAGAAAGGGTCCGGCATCGGGGGAAATGACATTTTCCCATATTCTTCTGTGCGCGCGCTACTTACCGAAATGTAAATTGTGAGAACCGGAGGATTGCGGAATCGCATCGCGCGAAACGCACCGCGCGGCTTGTTCCCGTTTGCCTCGATATTTAACTCGTTACCGTATGTTGCGTGTCGAATGCGGCAAATTGAACAATGCCAGCTTGAAGGGGGCTGTTAGAGGCGCTGAAAATGTCATTAAGAGAAAGTCGAGTATATTAGCGTGCGGTGCGTTTTTCTTTTTCTCTCCGTATTATCTCAAAAAAAAATGCACGTGAAAATATCGACTTTTAAATCAAATTAGTTTTTAATTTTTCGAAAGAAGTCTTATGAAATATAACTTAACTTTATTTTTGGACCTTCTTGCGAATAATTGCAATTATTATTATTCGGTCCTTTTCCCTTTCTCTCCCTTTTGTACAATTTCGAAGATACGCATTTGACGTTTCCAATCCAACAACGAAATTCTGATTAAGAGCGCATTATTGGTTTATAGAGACGCACGCCGTTTTCGGTATAATCAGTGCAATTTGCATCTCCCTGCGATTTCCACCGTGAAATCGCTCGGTTTGCTATCAAACGATCAAAACGTTTCGCGCATCGTCGGCCATAGCCAGGGAGATTAATGACAAGCTTTGATGCGTACCAGCAATTATTAATTACGCGCATTACGCGACGCCGCCGGACTCGGACGGTACGCGCACCGTACGATGCTCAATCGCGTTAACTGTTAGCCTTAATGCACCAGGAAATGAACTTGCCTTCGGTGGTCACGTGGCATCCGTTCATCGGCCTCGTATAATCGACTATCCGATGATATCTGTATCGCGCTGAAAGAGAGAGAGAGAGAGAGAAGAGCGAGACAGACGAGATGTATGAAGCGTGCAAGATATGTGAAGTACATATTTTAACCTGACGCTTCGCATTTATCTGCGAAATGCGCGAAAAAGGATGTATAATTGGATTCTCGCTGTATAGAAGATACACGGAAGATTCGATCTCGCGATCTTTCAAAGCTGTTTTTTCTTCGTTTTGCATTTTTCATCGTTTGCGAAGAGAAGAAAAAAAAAGATACACGTTTACTTCGAATTTCCGGTTATCGTAACAATCGTGTCAGGATATAAATAGACGCGGTCGTTTGTTACAACATGAGGGAATTGAAACGACGCGGAGAGATTATTATTCGATTTGCAATTAACTGGGGGATGTATTACGTAAATAAGTGACGACAAACTGTCGCTCAAAGTGCACCCGGTCGTCGTTGGAAATTAATTCGCGCATTCCGCGCGTTGTTCCACCTTTTACCTGAATTATGGAGACCGATTCGCGCAACCGGATGCCGGGATTATTCAGCAGGCGGCCGCTTAATCGAGCCTCCTTAATTAGCCGCCAATTATTTTATCCGCGGCCAGTACTGCTGGCCGCCAGTGCAACGCGCGCGGGACTGCCGTTCCGTGAGCACTTCGGGCGGAATCGGCCGATGAATTATTTATCGCACGTTAGACGGGTCAAGGGTACTCGTCGAGTCTACTTCGTGCCAAAAGCCATTAGCTCGAGATGATTGTGGTAATTTCTCTTCCTCGGCTTGCATCTTTTTCCGACCGCGCGTTTCTTTCGCACTTTCGCTTTCTCAACGTTCTTCTTCGTGTGTGCTCGCGGAAAAAAAATTTTTCTTATTTGTTCTCCCGCGTGTAAAAGCGTGCGCTGTCGGTTTATTGTTTTTCTAGTGTCTTTTGACGTACGAGCCATTAGGCGAAATAATTCCGTCGGAAGAGAAACCTCTTCGACACGTATCGCACTAGATTTTTGTTTGTTTTACGGAATTATATAATATCGGCAAAATAATTTGCTTGGAAAATTTGTAGCTTGAGAGAATGATCGTGTCGCTTATGCGACGCCGTTTGTCAATTTACGTTTCCGTATATTCTCGTATTCTCCATTCTCCTTTTGCAAGACAAACGAGTACAAATGGGAACGTTTTTCTTATCTTAACCGGGCCGGTCGAGTCCGCGCGTTGCTTAAAACGTCGTTTCTCGTTCCGACACGTTTCGAGGTCGGGGAATCGATAAGAGAATCCTTTTCCCGCTCTTCGTACGTGGAATCCCATCAGGATTCTCAGTTTGGTGTCTATATACCCGGTGTCTCTCTCTCGGGGATTTGTAAGTACGAATGGACGACGATGTCGAGGAGAATCGGTCGGAGCCGCCGCCCCGAGGGGGTTGGCACCGACTACTTGACTGACAACCAATTATACGAGCGAGTTGGTCAGGCAGACGCCGTTTATATCGAACGAAAACCTCCGGATCTCCTTGGGTTAATCTCGTCTGAGGAGATTCGGGGCGGGAGAGATTCGTCTTAAGAAGGATTACGCGCCGAATGAAAGAATAAGGACAGTCACGGGTCCGACAAACACGTGGGGATTTCTTTTGCTGCGCTCGAAGAGGAAACGCGGCGCGATATAATTATTGACCTCAATTTTGCGTAAATCGAAATCAAATTGCATCGCGAAGAATTAACTTCGCATCTGGATTGAAACAATGGGCGCATTCTTGATGAAATTTGTCAGCAAACACGCGGGAAAATAAGCTTTAAATCCGGAAATCTGGAGATAATCAAATTATCTCGATTAGCATCACCCAATTTTGCATAGATTTTAACGCACCACGTAGTTTTTCGATTGATTCTCGATCGAGCGGTTGAACTGCTTATATACGCGCGGAATCTCGAAATGAGCCTCGCATGCGCGCGGATATCGGTCGGCTTTAATGCGCCGCTTATCGCGTAAAAATCCCGAGGCTTGAGGGGAAACTCGGAGCTGTTATCGGACGTTTTAACGGCGCGGGATAGGCGCGAACGACATGAGACTGGGTAATTAGCGGCGCGGTAACACGGCGTCGGTATATCGTTGTCGTTCCAAGAAACGCGCGCTGTCATTTTTTTCCGAGTGTTTGGCTTCTCTCCGCTTTGCTACTTTGTCTCCGTCTGTATCTCCGACGTCGGCGGATCTGGAAGATCGGGATATGAGAAAGAGAGAAAGAAGAAGAGACGAGATAACCTCATGGCGCGGAGAGATAAAAGCCGCCTGCCGTTTATTTTAATGAAAACGGCCGATAGTCACGGGTCACCGAGGAGCGCCATGTTGTCTACTCGCTTATCGCAGTTTTCGTTGCTTGATTGACGGGCAACGGGAAGAAGACGACGGCCAACAACGATACCGAATCCGCACTCTTGTCACGTCTCGGGAACGCGCTTGTCTACGCTGCTTTTTACGCGCTTCTTACAACTTTTCCCCTCTTCTTTAGCTTCTTTCTCTCATCGCTTTTGCGCGAGCGCGCGGGATCAAAAGTTCAGAATTGAAAAAGATTGTCGATATCGGAACAAAGAACGCGCGCGCGTATCGCGATAAGTCGAGATGAGAGCGCAACCGATGAACATATAAAACAAAATCGCGTAATCAATTTTTTTGCGGCAGCTTTATCGTGCGCAATTTTACCCCGCGGCGCTCCGCTGGGTTGTGGCTAAAAAATTCATTTCGTTAGTCAAACGAAAATTTCGACACGTTCGCTTGTCGTTCGTCGCGATGCGTACACAGCAGCACGTAGCACGTACCTCCCGCGGGCGAATAACGGAAATTATTACATAATTGTTATTCACACCGGGCGTGGAAAATTAAAGCGGAATACAGCGAAAATAAAGCGGATGCGAGCCGTCGGGTAACGGAGTGCTCAATAACGAGGCGGTCATTCGTTCGGGAAAATCGCCCGTAATTCTCGTATCGGTGCAAACATCATTTTTGCGCCCTAGGGAACGCGCGCGAGAGAGAGAAAGAGAGCAGTTCTCGTTCTTGTTCGTTCGCATTTCCCCCTTCCTCTCCCTTCTGCCTCTTTTTTTTGCAAAAACGCGCGCGTCGCGATAATAACCGTCCGTGCGAATAACAATTTTCTGTCGCAGTTTCCACCCTCGAGCGCGCGCGTACGACGGCACTAAAAAGTGGTACAAAAATCGCCGAAAAAAAAAAAGAGTCGATATCAAAAATCTCATCGCTCGCGGGCAAGCGTTCCATACCGCACCATAGCGTACGTTGTGTAAAAAAAAAAAAAGAAAAAAGAAAAAAAAACGTAGAGAGCATCGCAGGCAAAATGTTCACGACCTTGCAATTTATATCGTACATTATTATCTTCTTTGCAAAAGTAATTATATAGCAGTTGTACCATTTTGAATCAATGCGGATTTTTTCCGAGCCGCTTTACACGTCACAGAGATCCCGTGATTGATCGTTTCGTTCTCGTTCGATGATAGTCAGAAAATTCTTTCGTTCGGCGCAGCTCTTGCATACCATTAAAGTCACTTTCCTTCGCGAGCCGAGCCTAATTGTAATTATTATTATTATCGCGCGCCCCGTGGAACAAAGTTGCGGGGTTCTCCTGCCGTGATCATCGTCATTATCTCTCCTTATCGTTTTCCGCATCGCATTACCACTCTCGTTTACATCGGATGCATGCCTGTTCATTACTATGATCCGCGATAAAGATCGTTCTTATCGACTCCTCGTAAAAGGAATCCCGGGTCATGCGATCGTGGCAATTACGCGGAAGGGTAACATTTCTACTATCACTAAACTTTCAATTTTCGACAATCTCTACGAGACGACACTGTTTTACGTTTTTAAAATACACCAAAAAATAGCATTTTGCAGGATATGATATTTTTTTCTGTTACACAAAATTCTATAATTTAGATGGCGAGTTGCTGAATTTAAAAGAAAAAATTTCTACATCGCAAAATGGAGTTGTTTCGAGTGTTGTAATTGTATAACGTTATTATGACAATAGATTAGTTTCGTGCGCGCATTGTTTGAAACTTTGCTTAATCGCCGCTTGCGAATCTACATCGTCGATTCGGCGGAAAAGTGTTGTCCTCGGTTGCGCTCTCTCTTCTGTGTATCGCGCAATATACATCGCACAACGACCGGGTTGCGCGCGACCCGGCGACGCGGCGCGATTTACATATTTCGGCGTGCGTTTGACCGATAATAATGTTTCACCCCGTTTTCAACGAATGGCTCCATTACCGGCGGACCGAGGCATCGTGGAGTTGACTTTCCGTTATTATGTGCTTTGAAAAATCAACCGCCCACGCACGTGAGAGGGTGGCGGCACATATACGCGGCCCCCGCGCGTATCGTCGCGTGCACACAATGCAGTCCGCCCCGCACACATCGCGCGGATTTCTTTTGTGTCGACGTGCGCGCGTACAAGCGTGTGCGTTTTCACGCACACACGCGGCAGCGCCGGTCGCGCTGGTACGGTAAAATAGGGGACGACTGTAACTTTTCACAGAGGCGGCGAAGTCTGCGCGAGCCATTGATCATCGGGTTACCGGGGGTATATACCCACCGCGTGAAGGGGGTGGTCGTGTCGGTCGCCCGGGCTGAATTTTGGCTATTTTTCGGTGGTCTGATGTTTGTTAAAATGGATATTTTATTGTCGTTTGTGCCATCCACGGCCACTCCATTCTTCCGCTCGGCCGCGAAAGCGTCGCGCTTTCGTTAAACAATAAATCAATACCATGCAAATCCCATAAAGCGCGCTTCCTCGGGCGAATTCTGTCGCGCCGCGCGCCGCTTTTGCTCGTTCGCACGAAGCAAAAAACCAAGTTTTAGTTCTCTCGAAGTCACACAAGTATCTTTCTCATTTTTGGAAAATAAAAATTCTGAAATCACGATCGTAAAGAACAATATTGGCGTAGAAAACCGGGTAAGAGCAACCGCGAGGCATTCTTCTTCAGCCTCTTAATAACCTCAGGGGGAGGAAATAAGGACGAGGGATAAAGTTGGCGCGCGGCATATTCTCGCGAGGCGGCGGCGGAGAGAAACTTCGGCGGCTTTGGTTAAATATTTAAGTAACAGAGCATTTCACTCTTGAGAGTGGCGTCACGAGGGGGTGTCATCGGAGGGGAAGGCGATCGTTGTCGAAAAGAAGGAGACGGACGACGCCTCGAAGCATCGTATTTCTCATCTTTCTTCGTAAGAATATCTCGCGAAGACGAGGACGACGACTCTCCGCAGACGAAGTCCACAATCGCGGTTTTATTGCACTTCTCTCTTGAAGGCGGTTTAAGTACATTTCTGTGTCCCGCGGAAATTCAGAGTGTGAGAAAATGTCTTTTGAAGATCTTGTCTCTTTCATCTCTTTCTTTCTCTTTCGTTCTTTTGTTGATTTTCTCTTGTTTCTCACCATCCCTTTGCGAATTATTTTTTCTCTTCTTGATTTGCGTTCTTCAGCGAAATGTGCCGATATAATATTTCACGCTCTCTCTTTTTCTGCTTCACACAATTTCACTTCAATTATTTTAATCATCAAAAACTACGCGGAGTGAAATATGAACAAGTTTTATATCTTGTGGATTTATAACGCAAAATAATGTTACTAATATTTTTGCATCGGCACGGCACCTAATGTGTTGAAAACTGATTTGTGTTCGAATCCGCAAGAGTTATTAGGCCAACTAATAGCCGATAACTAACAGCGATTAAATAACAAACGACACGCAACGCGCGCGCGTTTAATCGTATTAATAATTCAAAGTTACTGCGTCGCAAAAAAGTTTCGCCCGCTTGTAACTCGCCGTGTAATTTTCGCGCTGCTATCGACATTCGCTGTGTGCGTGTGCGTGTGTGTGTGTGTGTGTGTGTGCGCTCGCGCGCGCGTTACACGCGTAATTTACGAATTCGCAACGAGCCGTTTAGGCGTGTTACCTTTTCAATTAAACGCGCGTAATTCCGAGAGGCCGCGACGGGGCACTCGAGCGCGCCGAAACAGTTGTTGCTTTCCAATGCGCGAAGTGTCGTTGATGTTTCAAAAATGATACTCCACTCGATGTGCGATGGCGTATAATTGAAAAATCAGTGAAGCGCCCTCGACACCGTTGGCCGCGCCGCGCGCTCGTCGAAAAACGCACCCTCGCACGCGCGTGCACTCGTCCTCGAGTGCACTCGTTGGTCGATACCTCAAATTGTTTTTCTCCCACCCATATATATAGTATCGCCATATGATTTTAACGCGCATCCATTCCGCCATCTTCACGTTCGTCGCGATAGCGTTTTCAATGTGATTATTGTCCAATCTGATCGTGTGTAATTCTCGAGTAAGGGTAAAGTTACGTGTGTACGAGATGTCTTTATAAACGAATGCGACACACACGCGCAAACTTGGAATACACGATCGTGTCAAATAATCGAACGACGAGGTCAGTGCGTGTAAAAGTGCGACCGAAAATACGGGAAAAAAATAATAAAAGAGATAAATAAATAAAATAAAAGGCCTTTGTGCGCTGACTGCAATTAATTATCCACTCTATATGCTAATCGCGCGCGTTCGTTCGTTGGTTCCGCAGAGGCGTGCCATTGTCTCCTGAAAAATTAGAAAGCCCATTTACGGCCTCCTGTGCGGTCTCATTAATTTGCGAAAAAATTTGCGCGGTGGCCCCATGGACGACGACGACGACGACGACAACGACGACGACGGGGGCTTCCTATGTAAATCGCGCGGGCGCGTTGCGCCATAATGTGTCAAGGATGATCTACGCTCGTGTGTAAGCGCGCCGTGTCAAAAAGAAATTATTTACAGGTGTGCGCGCGTCGTGTTTATGCAAATAAGCGATGTGTCGGCGTGGCGGTCCTCGTGGTCGTACACGAATACTCGAACGATGTTTCGCGGTTCTTTCCGCGTGCATATTAACAAGCGGGTATCGACATTATTTGTTAGTCGCGCGCAAAATTTTTGCAATATCATAATGCAATTCTCTCTTCCTCTCTATCTCGTAGTTTTGCACATACGGCGCGGCCTTTTAAAAGCGCAAAGTGTTTTCCACGTTTCGATACGCGCGACACCGCCCGGGGACAAATGCGCGCAGCTATAAATCGCGCGTCCCGTGATTGTTATATTTGCAATTCGATCGCGCGTTCCTCGAGCTACGATCGCGTTTTATATATTAGAAGTTATTTCGTGCGTGGATTTTTCACGTTTTCGTTATCCCAGAAATTTGTCCATGTGTTTAAAACCGAACTCGATCGCACTTTTCCTGGTTTCTTTTTTTCCGCTTTAATTATTATAGCGAGAGAGAGAGAGAGAGAGAGAGAGAGAGAGAGAGAGAGAGAGAGAGAGAGAAAAACGCATGAAGCGGTTTTGTGTATCGCATCGATCGATAACACACGCACAAATAAAATGCAATTTTTCATTCGCTCTTAAGCGGCTTAAAGTGTATTTGAATATTTTCGACTGTCGCAGTCGCGGCGCTTTGTGCGAGTTGTACTGAGTTGAAATATTAACTTTGATGAATCCAGCGATAATCGATGTTACCACCTTTCGCGATATTACCGTCGGAGAGATATAATAAATAATGATAAAAAAAGAAATACAGGAACCGCGGCGGCGAAAAGCGAACGCGCGCGAGTCACGCTCAAAAGCGCGGCGGTAATAATATTCGGCGCGGCACGAGGTGGTGTCCCGGATTGATCGGTCCGCACTTAACATTTGCGCAATTGCCGCAGGTGCAGCTACAATTTCACACGTCATTATTATTTGTTATCATTTAATTAATCGCCCGGTCGAGTATTTATTTATTTACGGTGCCGAAGCGCGGAACGCGCGGGCGCATCGCATCGATCTCTCGTTGCGCGTGTGTGTCGCGTATAATATCGAGAGCGAGAGTAAGAGAGAAATGCAAGGGACGAATTAGCACGGCCGCGCGACCGCATTAATTATTAGTACGCGCTGAAACAAAATTAGGCGCTGTCATATAGGCGTAATTTAATCGCGTGCGGGCAAGAGCGGTGTAATAAAGTCGGGCGAATCGATCTCCCGGGAATAATTACTGGAAAAACTATCACTCGCGCCGAATTGTTCCGCACGTTTTCTTCTCATCTTTGGTTTTTCGGGCATGTAACGTGATATGATATTTATTTACTTACATTTATAGTATTTTATGTATTTAGTACACATTTTCTTGTATCAAGTGTTAGTTTTACTCTCTCGACTCGATCTTCGTTAGCGCTTATCTTGAGCGCTAATGCACCTTCGTAATTTATAAGTTATCAAGAATCTTGTCTTGTGCTCGGCGTTGCAATGTATTTTCGATTCTTCGCCGACGAGAAAGCGTCTTTAAATAACGGATAAAGCTTGAAGCGGACCGACTCCGCGGTATTAAGGCGGCACAAGCGGCATTAAGCGCGACTTCACCGTTAGTCCGCTCAACAACTTCCTCGTCTCAGGGATTTTCATCGAAACCAATTCGATTTGAATTCTGGATTCCGGTCCGGTATTGCGGCATGATTCTTGCCGAGCGCGAACGCGTTGCCGCACGCTTGGCATTCCAAGATCGACCCCTCGAGCTTGCTCCGCAGTCGGGTATCGATATGTGCGTACAAGACGGCGGAATACGAACACACGCGTGCGGGATTTACACGCGTGTGTGCACACACGCGTATCATCGAGACACACGTTCGAGCGTGTACAACGCCGTATATATTGCGGGCTGCGAGCAAGCGAGCGATTTATTATGTTTTGCGGCGGGCTCGGCGCGCAATATCTCGTGTCGCGGTAATTGAATATCTGAAAATGTCAGAAAGCATATAAGTCAGAATGCACCGCGCCGAGGTCATTGCATTCGCCAAGTAGAACGTTATATTCCTTGCGATATGTACGCGTCTCTTCTATATGCTCTCGTTTTATTCCGTTTGGAATATAGCGTATATATTGACGTTTTCTCCTTAATCATGTATACGTTAGTATCATTATTGCATCACACGCGAAATTGTCGCGAGAGATCGCGATTCTCCGCCGCTTCCGCGTTTGATAGAGAAAAGAACGAACCCGGGGCGAAATCGACCGCGAGAAAGAAACTCTCAAATTGCGCGATTCACGAACGATCGACAGGTGGCGAGGCCGCTCCTCTCTGGTGCGCGTCTCTTCATTGATCGAGCGCGTGGATTCGAGAACGTCCAGAGCACAAATCATCGTTCGATCGTCGGTCGGATGCACCTTCTCGGTGGAAGCAGAAATTGCCGACAATAAATAATAAACCGAGCCGTGTAATTTGAGGTAACGGGTTCTCTCCCCGTCTCTCTCGCCTTTCTCCTCTCTCCCTCGCTCTCCTTACCCTACCCCTTTTTCTCTCTTTGTGCTCTCTTCTCTCGCTCTCGCCACGTACGTAATATATATTTATACATACACACACGTGGACAACATGTTGTTCGTGGCGCTTCGCGAGGAGACGCGTGCTCGACACGCACAGGTGCTAGCTGTGATTACACGCCGCTCCTGTGCAAACCGCAGAAGAAATACTTTTGCGTTGTGTAAAAAACCCAACTGTCCGCGAGAAATCGAGACGAAAAAAGAGAAGTGTGTCTCGTACGCTGTTCGCGAATAAAATTCTTTCGTTCAAAAAAAAAAGATCTTCCGTAGAAACGATCTTCCGATACACGTGACGAAATATGTGAAAAATGTCGGATTTTATTTTTGCGCGAAAACAGTATATTCCGGAAAAAGAAGAGAAAGAAATGTTACACGTGAAAATACGGAAGTGCGAATCACGAAGTGCGCGAATTAAAACGAACGTATGGAATTAATATAAATTTTAGCGGCGCAAGCAGCTCGTATCGCTTTACGAAAAAACCCAAACAAAAAAAAAAAAAAAAAAAAGCCGTAAAATTATTCGGAATGATCGCGGATATAAAATTACAGCGCTGTAGCGCACGGCTAATTACTGTTGTGATCTATATTCCGGCTAACGATGCGGACGCTACGTGTGTATAGGTACATCGTAACCTTCACGAGCGCGCGCGCGTTATCCAATAATGCTCACTAACTGTAAAATTGTCCGTCGCATTCTCAAACGCATATAACTATAGTTAGATGCGCGCGAGATATCTCGGTTATTTTTCGACTCGTCATGCAAACGCGAATAATAAGTCAGTTTAACGCGTTTTCACCGCGCGTACCGATTGCCGACGCTCGGCGCGTAAATGTTTTCTCTGTGCGTGAGTTTAATCGCCCACTCGCGTGAAATGTGCTCGAGTATGCGAATATATATGCAGGCCAACTAACCAGTCTTCGTTGGCGAGGGTCAAAAGATAGCGAGGAGTAGCGAGCCGTAAGATATTTATCTCGCACCCGCACGCGCCTCGTAAATTCGCGCGTCGGTGAACTTTTATACTTTGCCTTTAATACACTTTGCGCTACGCGAACGGTCTTACCCCACATACCGTATCGTTTCCCTTACACACGTCTTATCTTGGCAATTGGGACCCGTATAATTTCCGCGAGTTCAATTTTCGATGGTTTGTACGCGGAAATAATAAATTTCAAACTGAACGTGATGTTTGCTCTGCAAATTGTCACGCGATGTCACTTTGCAAATATATTTCCGTACAACGCGTGCGTATTATTTCTGAGTTTCATTAACACATTTATCAGACTAATGTTCCCTTTAATATGCGCGTATTAGCGACACACGCGTTCGTTCGCCGCGACTGTTGTCGTTCAACTCTGGGCATTATTGTTCGCTCGCGGATTTTCTCGTCGAAAAAGCGTCTTGCGCGCAGTCGACGATAGTAAAATAGCCATTAATTACCGAGACTCGGCACTGGTCTTCTAATTAGCTCGAAAACCCGGTTTTGCTTTCGTCGTCGTTCCTCTCGTATCCACCCGTAATCCACGACTGCTTCGCTCTTTCCTCTTTCTCTCTCCGATGTGTTTCCTCGAACTTGTTAATTTATGAATGAACGAGCCGCGAGTTAACGAGCAACGAAAATAAAAGTTGCTCGCGCGGCGAATGAAGTATAGCGCAGACACATTTTAATCCTAATCTCTTTCCTCCTTGTATCTTCTTTTTCTTCTTCTTCTTCTTCTTCGATTTCTTTTTCGCGAGGTCATATCGCGAACGAAGAAACATTCTGCACATTTTTTTGCAATTGTAGTTTTCGAAATGTCTTCGCGCTCCAGCGAACATACGATAGTAGCACGGCGCAACAAATGCGATAACATTTTTCACGGACGAACTATACATCATTTTCGCTGAAGGGTTATTTATTACATACTTGGTCACTTCCTTAGAAACGAGTTCTATTCGCATCGAGCGGAAAAACTTAACGAACTAAGAAGAATGATCGGAACCGAAAGGATTGTCGGATAACAATGAAACGGCGGAACGAGTAAGGCAATTTCCGACACCGTGTATAATGCTTGGGGGTGCGTCGTCGTTGGGATCGGCTTTGTATCCCCTCACGAAGAAGCTTTTTTTCGCGCGCGAGCGCGCTCTCTCTCTCTCTCTCTCCGTCACTACCACCCTCTTTACCCGCCTCATTCTGTTTCAATCTAAATCCGCTTCGACGCGTATAATTCTATCGACCGATCAAATAATTGAAACGCTTTAATTCTCGATGCACCCCTCCCTTCCCTTCCCCGCGCTTCTCCGTCTCTAGTCGTTATTCTTTATCTGTGTATCTCGAGGGTCGTCGCGTCAATTTCTTGATGAAACATAATGATATACGCAATACAATTTTCTTTTAATGCTTACGAGTAAACGACGAGGTCTGTTGCCATTATTAAACTTGTAGAAATCAAACTGAACACAGAAAGCAATAATTTTTAGAAGATCTCTTTAAGATAAAATTATCTACGCGGTAATTAAATTTATAAGACGTAATTATATTCTTAATTAAAAATGTGCACAGATTGTTTCACACTTTAGGAAAAACTTTTGACACGTGTTTTCATCTTTTATTTGAGAAAAAAAGTGAAATAATTCAGTTTGATTCATACTGTTGTGCGTATCGCACTGTCCCCTATATTTATCCTCCCCCCTCGTTTTTAATTAACATCTCCGTGTTTGACGGACACATACATGCACGCGCGGTAAAGATACGCGAAAGTGAACGGCAATGTCAGTGCTAGGAAAGAAAGCTTGGAACGAGGGGGTTGAAAAAGGGAAAGCGGTAACGATGCGTACTCCAATCCCGAGGGCGTTGTGGCAGGACGGCAGTTTTCGGGGCCGAACGAGCTCACCCTTGCCCGTATCCACGGGGGGGTGGATACCGTACTCTCCTCTCTCCCTTCGAGTGTATAACGTCCCACTGTCAGTCGACCCTACCGACCTCCTACACACGCGTGCACACGAATACGGACGCGTTTATACACGCACGATAGACACACGTAGACGTTACATACGTACAGAACACGCGTTTGCCCCAAGTGAAGAGGGAGGAAGAGGGGGACTGCCCTATGATTTGTAGCAGCGCTATAATGCCTCTAGCCAGGCACCCTCCGCTTCTCACCCTCTCTCTTTCTCTCTCTCTCCTTCTGCATCCGTCGTAACGCTCTTCCCACCTCTCTCACCCTCTACGAACATGCTAGTAGAGCGGAATACACGCGCGGCGTTCTCTCTGCCCCTCTCGTCGCATGTAGCGACACGTAGAAACGGTTGCCGTTTCGAGAGCAGGCTACGAAGCCAGGCGCGAGATGTGTTGCCCTGGTTTTCTCTCGTCGTCCACGCGCGTTTTACCCTCTTCGGTGTATCGGAAAACGTTTCAAACCGAAACGCAACGGCAATAGTGACTCTTTCCCATTTCCCGATTATTAAAATTAACAATTAATTATAATTAATTATTAAAACTTGAACACGTATTTAATTGGACAGGTAATTTTCTAGTATGTTTAATAATAAAATAAAATTTGTGTCAAAAGCGCGCGCGCGCCCGCGTGTTGCGTTTATACGGCTGCGGTAAAAGTCATTCTGCAAATTTGTGAATATTATTGGGAAACAGCGGTCGGGTGTGTGAAAAGCGAGATATTCATTAAAATTGCAAATCACATTCGCCGCGCGCTGTACACGGCACGAATTTTGGATTGCGTTCACGCGATACGCGCGTGCGAGAACCCGCGTTGCTATTCGAACAAACTCATTCGGCGACATTATCGTCGACGCTCCCGTCCGGAGAATGATGACACGCGACCGTTGCGATTTAATCAACGTGGAAAATTAACTGGTTGGCATAATTCGAAATGCATAGCCATTTTCCAGAACCCCGCGCCATTATCAGCGCTTGTGCGACGGTGATTGCGCGACGATTCGTCGAGATTTGACACTGATATACGCGCGAGAATTCACGAGGTCGTTATCTTAGCCGAGCGACGAATTCATAGTCCTCTTCTCTCTCTCTGTCTCTCTTTCTCTCTTTCTCTTTCCTCGCTCTCACGGGTTATGATATTTAAATTCCTGGCCCGATGATTTAATCGAACCGCGAGCCGCGCGCGCGTTCGCGGTAATTATTCCGCCGATGAATTTAATCGCTCGCTATCTGGCTGTTGCGCGATTAATAATAACGGAAAAACGTGTCACCCGCAGCTTCTCACGCGCGTTGCGAATCTCGCGAGATAAATTCATTGATTTCAGGTTCGCAGGCTTGGACATTTTTTCTCATTTATTTAAAGAGATAGTATTAACAATTATTTCGCATTTATAGTCCGCAAAAGAAGATCGATATATCGATATGCGATATTATGATGTTTGCATAGAAAAATCTTATTTCTGCTCCAAACGCTACTTAATATAGTAGTACGTATACGTACTATTGCACATTTATATAATCTCTCTGTGAGAAAGATTTGAGACAAAATAGGAGTCGTAAATTTTTTATATTTTTCTTTGACAAGTCTCTCGGCCATCGTTGTCAGATTGGTAATAGAGAGACGAAAAAGGAAAGCGTACGATACTTGATTCGGGAGCTTCCCCGGATGCCGGCGTTTGGGTTGTAAATGTAACGCGAGCCGAGGTCTTCGACAGTTTGATCCGTACGACAAACGCGCGGCGGCGAGGTTTCCGTTTATTGGTACACCCGACATACGGAGCCGTAAAACTCCCGAAGATCAACAAGGAGACGAATTTATGGCAGTTTCGTAGCACGACTACCGTGAAGAGGAGAGAAGGAAAAGGGGGCGAAGAACGAGGGTAGGTCGGAGAGCGTTCGTGGGAGAGAAGTTTTAGAGCCATATTGAAGGAGGCCGAAGTCGCCGGCTACTGGGTGTCTCAGAATCAATCGGATTTCTCGCTCGAGCGAGAATAAGACGATTGAATACGAGAGAAGTGCCGTTAAAATTGAATTGAGGGATTGAAGAAAACTATATAATTTTTATTAAATAAACTTTTGATATTTTTGTTCGAATATTTTAAGAATTAGAAAAAAAAGAGCAAAAAATTCAGAATATTTACGCGCATATTATACGCCGGATATTATTTTTGAGGGATAATTTTTTTTTACGACATTCTCATCTGTCGTAAATTGTGGTAATTGAATTTACAGTGTGTGCGTGGAACGTTCTGTATATAGAGAGCAAGAAGGAGGACAGGAAAGTGAGTTAAATCGTGAAATGAAGATGGCTTTACTGTTGTTAAGCGAACAGCAGAATGGGAGAACCTAACGATACGGTTGAGTAAAAAGAAGATAAATGATACGGTAGTACTGCTGCAGGACAGAGATGACCATAATTCGATCATCAGTGTCTCTCACTTCGTGGCGAACATTCTCGACACTAAGATCATTAAATACTTTACGCCACAGAAAAAATTATAGCTAAGAACGATGTACATGACAAAAGTTATTTTATTACAAAGTTGAATAACTCCAAATTAAGTCTAAATAATTGAAATTTGCTAAAGGATTTGCAAATTAATACATTTAATGTTATTCATTGTGTGATTGTGTGTGAATATAATTTAATTTTCTCTTCGCGGTATCTCGAATTTAATTAGTGACACTTCGAAAGTTGATATTCCGCGTCATCTTTGGAAATTGCGCAAGACAAATTGAGCGTCGCTGGGTATCGCGGCGGCTTCTGGATTTAAAGGGATCCTTCTCCTCTTCTGCTCGACGAATAGCTACCTCCTTTACCAACCGACCTACCGAGCGCGAGTTATTAAATTTTTAATGTGTCTAAGTTGGTACAGCCTCTTCCACTTCACCCTCTTCTAGTCTCTCTCTCTCCTCCCCCGTTTCTCTCTTCAGCCACTCGACTCGGGCGATTCAATCCCACATTGACAGAGCGAGAACGAAGATACCGAAGGGTCCGGGAAAACCAAAAGGGTAGAACGAAATGAGGAAGGGTGAGCGAGAAAGAGAAATCGAGGGAGGATGGGTGTGTTGTCTGTCGCAATAAATTTATGAATTGTTCCGAATTATACGGAAGCTCGCGGCCAATCGCGTGTTAACACCACCGCACTCTGAGAACAAGCTCGAATTTTTTCAGTCTTCTTTCTGAATTTGTTTTTTCTGCTCGATGCTGTCGAGATATTCATTTAAAAATGTTAATATTTACAAAATCAACAGAAGAAGAAATTGCAATCTTAGGTGACGATGTGAAAGATAACACAATTTGTGGGATATTATATTGTTCCGTTTCGAAACGAGCGTGTGTTATGGTTAAACTTACTTTTTAATAACAATAAAAGGGTACATTACTCCCATGTCGGACTTGCTCGCGTAACTGACACAAGATATCCACCTGATGACTGCGCGTTCGCATTAAACACTTGACGTTGGTGTCAAGTGACGCCTGTCAAGGATTGTTTGCGTGTCATCTACGTAGAAACTCGCGCAACACCTTACCAGCCGCGCGCAAGCCGCGATCGTCTCGATGATAAATCGATAGGAATTCGTGTGTTCCACGATTGAGTAATAGCTTCCGGATGTTTTGGAATTTTAATCTTTGTTGTTAGATTATTCGCCGAAATAAAGGAACAGGTGTTGTCGATTTAAGTCAAGTCGCTCGAGTTTCTATAAACAATTCGGTAATTAGCTTAACGATATAATAGTTGGTTTATTTAAATCAAGTCGCGTAACGTCGCTCTCTCTCCATTTGTCGAAGAACAATGCGTTATATATTCCTGTGAATTTTAAAATCTTATTGCGGAAATATAAGCAAACGCACGTTTGCAAGAAATAAAGTCACTTCTAAAATAGATCTTCAAAATTATCTCACTCTCTCGCGTCTCATCCGTGCATCGCGATAACGAAAAAGCACGCGATAGAAGCGCAACGGACTAAAGGGTGACGTCAGTGTCCGTCAGCAGGAGGGTCGTATATCTGCATGCAAAACTTCGCGGGAAAGACACTGCCGCATAAATTCGCGGAAGATGCGGTGAGATTCGACGTGCGTCTATCTGTGCTGTCAGAGAATATCCTCTGCGCTTAATAAGTTCATCACTTCTTGTTCGCGTGTATATTTAACGTATTGACAAAAATATCTCCGCGTGAAAATCAAACTTTTTTTGTTTTAAATCGCGCACGATTTTAAGCATTTCTCGTTTAATTGCCGAGTATTTAAATAATGAACGCGAACTGCGACACTTAATTCGAAGCGACACCGAATTTGAACGACAAGAGGGTGCGCGCGCGCGTGCGGGGGAGTGGGTGAGAGAGAGAGAGAGAGAGAGGAAACGGCGGTGACCACTGTTAAATAACAATTACAGCGACAACGGAGGGAAAGCAGTCGCCGAAATGTCCGTGTAACGTCAACCGGTGGTAATTTAACTGCCGCCTCCATAAACAATCGTAGCCGGGGCCATAATTATTATTGTGCAGCTAGCGCAGGGTGGCGTGGCGCGGGGAGGACCGGGCTAGAAGCACATTGTATGCGCGCTGCGCGCAGCGACAGTTAAATCGCCGTCGTTAAATGTCCGGCTTTACGAGTGTCGTTGAATCGACGTTCTGTTCGTTATCGCCGCAAACTGCCCGCACCCTTCTTATTCTCCTCCTCCCTCCTCCGCTTCCTTCTCCCATCCCGCGCTCTTCCTTTTCTCTCTCCTCCACTTGATCTCTTATCAAAGCCCGACGCGTACACACTTTTACGTCACTCGTTGCGTGGGTGATTTCCGGTCGTGCGACAACCGCCCGTCGTTTTAAAGCGCTTCGCGGAAGTTGAACGCGGTTTAACTTACAATCGACATCACACCATTCTTTGAAATCTAAAGTAAAATGTGTTCGCAAAACGTTGAACCGCGAAGAAGCTCGCACGTACGATATATTGGAAGCTTACGGTCAAATTGTCCGCGCTTTTCGTCGTCAGGCTTGTACGTTGTGTTTACACATTAGCGTGACGACACGACGGTAAAATATACAGAAGCGGCTCGTAGGCGCGGACATGTAAGCGCGTCGAAGAGACGTGTGTAGGAGCAAGTTGGCCTTACGAAATTCACATTCAGCGACCAGAACAAACCGCTGTCCTTCCATGAGAGACTTGACATTTTCTATTTCAACAGGACATACGTTTTTCTGTGTACACGTTGCGCGGAGAGTGTAATAACAATTCTCTTTCCTCTGTACGTTTCGAGTCGCGGGAATGACATTGATTGTCTTCGTTCCAGGGCATCGGGTATAAAAACCGCGTGTTCTCGGCTCTTCCAAGTTCGGACAACACGCCGACGATTCTCTGCCTCTCGGCAGAAGTTGCTCGCCGTGTGCCTAATGAATCTTTCAAAGTACGAAAGATGCTCGCGCTCTTTTTCCTCGTGAATTCCATAAACGGTCGGACTCTTGAGACGACAAAAATGGCGGCCTGTCGCGTTGTCCCGTTTCGGAAAAACTCGCTGTCGTACACAGTCGTCGACGCGTTTGAGTTGAGCGAGGCTCATTTACACCGGTCGGCTTGTAAATAATTCATTTGCTTGCGTATCGTTAGAAGATTTATTATTAATTACGTTAAATTTGATTATTCAATGTCGGAGGAGGATATTGGAACAGAAGTGCGTGGTAGAAACGATCGTTTCGTTGAAATAGACATTTTGTTTGAATGAATAACGAGCGTACGTACACGCGATTGAGTCACTTGGCCTTGGTTAAGAAAGAACGATGCATTCCATTACTCTTCTCTTTGTTGATTCGCAAAGAAGTCTTCGCTTACGTCCGTAGCGAAATCCGTTCTCCGGGGGCTATATATCGCGTTAATCGCTGGGAGGTCTTCGCGTAAATGGCTTTGCGCTGCCGTTTCCGGTCGCCGGAAGTGGGTGAATATTCAGCGCTTCTTCTGGATGAGTAATTCTACCAATATTTCGCGTAATCTCTCTCTCTTCTTCATCGCATCTTCGCTAAGAAACTAACTTGCGAAGAAAAATAGAAATCAATTTTTAAGCGACGATCATTCTCTTCGCACAATTTTTTATTTTAAAGCGTTTTCGATAAAAATTAGATATTAAAAAAATTGATCACAATTCGCCAGTTTTCTCTAATTGTGTAAATTGTTTTCTTTGTTTCAGGTAAGTCAAACGATGATTGTGTCAGTGAAAAAAAGGTGCACGATGCTCCCGTGTGAACATCGTGATCGACAACCGGATTCACGTGAGTCCTCCGTTTGTTACGAAAACGTGAACACGTGGGCAGACGCGCGCGATCATAAGCACCGGGCATTAATTCATTCAACTTTCTAACACCGCGCCTATCCGGCGACACTCGTTGTTCTTTACACGCGGTGCGGTTCGCGCACGGGAAATATTTGTCACTCGTGTTTATGCCGCTTCTTTATACAGCTGTAATATACATTTTATGTGTTTACCTAGCCAGCCCATTAATCTTCGACCGCGCCACGTGGAACGACCTGTAAATCTCGCCGGAAAAAATCGGCAAGACTCGTGTTGACGTCGTCGAGAAAGTCGCGGACTTTTACAAGCGGTTTCTGTATATTTACGATACAAAAAGAGCGATACGATGTACCAAACGCGTCGTGAATTCTATAACGTATATATAAAATTTTATCTCTATTAAAAAGTAAAAGTTTAAAGTATATCTTCTTTTTACAAATATACATATAGTAGCGTCCGGATTGATTTTCGGCTCTCTCTCTGATCGATGATCTAGCCGATATATCGGACCGCCGCGCTAGAAATCGGTCGAGTATCTAAGCGCTGCAATTCTGCACGAGAGTGCTTATCTACGTTGTAGAACCTTTGTTTCTGTCACGGTTTGTTGGCGACAGATAGGATCTGCAGCGAAATCAACGTCGGCGAAATTCGCGTGGACCGAATTGCACGGTGACGCTATTTTTTCTGCGGTCTGAAACTATTTGGCTCGCGAATAGATTGAGCCACGAATACTACCAATCAAGTTTTTTTTTTTTTTTTTTTTTTTTTTTTTTTTTTTTACGCACGGAGTGTCTCAGACATCCGGCGATTCTCGGCGTTAATGATGACTTATATACATATTGTGTTATTTGTAGTACATGTCGTACGATTTGAAATAATGTGACGTCGTTTAAATTGGTAAACATTCGGTTTTCTATTATAATGCAGAAATAATAGGGTTGCGTTTCATTAAACAAATTAATGATTACTGAAAATTAATAATTAATGATCGTGTAAACGCGTGGCAAGGCAGCAAAGAGGCGCGCTGTTGTTTCCGTCGAAAATGCGGCGAACTGTTCACGCGGGGTACGTCAAACGCAATGTTTAACGCGCGTGAAATTTGCGGTAAATAACATGTTTATTTTATGCAACTGGTGTATACAATGAATTATTCGGTGCGTCAAGACGTGGCAGATGGGCGGGCAGGGGAGAAAACTTTGATATTTTAATTGCGCGCTCAAAATCGGGAAATAAATCTCGCGATCGGGGAAGTTATAGATAGACCGGACGGATTATCGAACGATCTGATTGCGAATTTATTATAACTTTTTGCTTTTATTAAGCTCGGAAAATCTGTACAGATTTAATTAACGATATGAATTAAGGTGTCTTTAAATATACAAAGTGTTGTTGTGACTTTGCAAATTGACAAATCATTTTTGGTGTCGAGATTCACAATTCAAACATAAATAACATACGATGTTTATGAAGTTCTTCGACGAAGACAAGTTCCCTCGGATCTCGCTGCGTTCCGTAAAACCTGACGATCGGTTTTTCCGTCCCTCTGTTGCCCTTACCTTTTTCACTTCTTCGTCCCTTGATCTCTTCCTCCTCGTTCGTATCCTACGAATGCGCCGTCGTCGGCGACAGGCCGTCTGGCTGGTTCTCTCCTTCTTTTCTCTCTGTCTCTTCTCTTCTACCTGGTATTATTACATTGGATACAAAAATCGCAGACAGGCCGTGCGCAGCGCGCGGTGCATTCTACCGGGAAAAGAACTGCCGTCAACGCGTAGTGTATCTCTCGGGCAACGTCGTCTCGTCCTACTCGCTTGTTCGATCCTGGCTATCAATTTCTTCCTCCTGTCCTCCTCTCGCTGTCTCTGTCTCCCTCGCGCCTCTCTCTTTCTAACACGTAGCATTGCGCTGTGTCGGCGGCAGGCAGTCTGGCCAGTTTACTCTTCAGTGGCTAGTCCACCTCTCTCTTTCTCTCTCTCTCTCTCTTTTCTTTCTCTCTCTTTCTTCTCTCTTTATCTCTCGCGCACCTTCATCACGGCTACCCACGTCCGTACCTGTGCGTGTGCGTGTGCGATACTCTCCTTGCTCCGACCGTCTCCTTCGCCAGTCCTTTAAAACCGGTACAGCACTGATGGAAAATGTACGTATCGAACACGCCCTTTCGCCGTTTAATCGTGGTTTTTTCTCCCTCTTTTTCTCCGCGAATTGCAAAGTCTCTGCGCAATTAAGCAACTTAAATTTCCCATCGAGATCGAAAACAAGATTCTCTCTTTCCAACTCTTTGAGATTTTTTTACGTAAATATAGCACAGAATTAAGAGATTCTATTACTGTAAGATCGTTATGTAATTCCTCTTTGTACAAATCCATCGTTCGGATTAATCTCGGGACTTCCTCCTCTCTTGAGAGAGAGAGAGAGAGAGAGGAACGTTTCGCAATGCGATCTTTATGCTCGATCATTCCGCGCGGCACAGTCCGCCTCGTTAAAAGTGAACGTTCTCGTTCCGCCTGTTCCAAGTAGAGCTGCATTTGCAACTCGACGGGAACGACGACGATACGTTACGCCGCGCGCCTATATGTAACGCACACGGGTTTAGATTGAAATCGGTGCGGAGAAGAAACCGAGCCGAACTGGTCGTACATGAATGGGACCATAATCATGCGGGGACGATCGAGTCGCATACGTTTAGACGGTCTTTGAACCACCAAGAGAAAGAGAGAGAGAATGAGGAGCTTTTTTTCCATTACCTCTTCTCTTTTTCCGCTGGACGCGTTCGCGATATAAATTCGTGTTCATCTCGTAAGAGAGAGAATCGAGATTTTATCCGATCGTAAATGTCGGCCGGATCTCTCGTGCTAATTTCGCGCGATCGCGAATCTGCAATCTCGCGCTTCGATCGAGCATTTACGCTTAACGATCAGCTGATTACGATCAAAACTAGAATTTAGGAAGGAACATACTACTGGAAGAAGAAATATACGATTTTTCACAAATAATTTAATTGTAAAACGTGTCTGTCACATAAATTATTTTAAAATATCGCGCAAACAGTATCTTAATTTTTTTATTCCGCGTATGTAAAAATTCAAAACATTGTCCACGCGCCAAGTAGGCATGCGTGCATTATGCAATTTGTGTTGACATTTCATCTTTGATCTATCGGGAACCGGTTTCAACTTTTGTTATCACAATTCGCGACGGATCGAGAAAGAAGGATCAACCTGTCGGCGTGTGGTTGAATTATCGCGCTTCGCTCGATTTGAAAGAACATGTCGTCGTCGTCGTTGTCTTCGCGTAATCATCGAGATATCTAGGTGAAGGTGTGATTAGGCACTTCGCGGGCAGAGCTCGGTAAAAGTTACCAGTTTCGTTGAGCAACCGGCAAGGCACAAGCATTGATCGACGCGCGCGGGTTGCATATCGCTCGCTCGTTCGTTCGTTCGTTTGATCCAGATTGACGTTGAACCACCTACTCGTTACCTGTACGCGTTACCGCACCAATTGCGCGATTAGTATCTCCATTATACAGATAGAGGAAAAGGCAATGGGAATACGCACGATATCCATTATGTCACTGAACCGTAAAATTGCGATGTTTAATTCTATACATCATGGGGACTTGAGCCTCACATGCGTTCATATTCAACTGTTATTATAATAGATCATACGAGAGAGATTTTCTCTTGTTTTCCAACGAAAAAATATTCTCATTCGTACGTTTATCAGATCCGAGATAATGTAACTTTTTTTGCACTCGTTAAGAAAACGAAAAATTTAAAGGGCCGAAACACCGCGATCTTATAGTGTGTCACGAAGTTTCTCAAGTTTTATTTCCGTTATTATCACGTCGATGTTAATGGTTTTTACGGAAAGGAATATAGCGACACGACGAGACAATTATCGTGACTGCCGCAATTGTCCCTTGTTACACAGTCGACCTCCCCACAGAGTGTCGGGTCTCCCTCGTAGCGTTCACCTTGACTTAAATCTTGCTGAAAGCGATCTCGCGTCGATCTCCGTCGCTGATCCGTCACCGCACTCGCGGTGTGTGTTCGCAGCCTGCTCTCGGACTTGCACCGAGCCTCTGGCGTGGACTTCCCTACCTGTTGCACGTGTCGGCTGGTTTTTCCTCGGGTATTACCTTCCCGCTTCCACTTCGCGTCGACGAATAGTTCGGGTAGCCGCGGAAGCTGAAATCGCCGTCGCGGAACGTAGCTTTGTTTGACCTTTTAATTGCACTTGCGCGTCTTTTTTAGCATCGAGTGTGCATAGCGCGTTGGGAGAGAGCTCGAACGCCTCCGCGCCGGTTCCCGAAATAATGAACACTTTGGGGTTACTGTGGCTCATCAGCCTTTTCTCGGATGCTCGAGAGTTATTTTTAAATTGTTTCGCTACGGCGTCGAATTTCCAGAGGGACTCAATTAAAACGAGCGATGACTGATAACCCGGCGTGAACTAATATTTTTTAAGTCTGTACAAATAATTAATAATTAAAAATCGTGTGTTACTCGGCTTTGTTTATTACAAGTCGACTCTCTCGCTCTCTCTCTTTTTCTTTTTCTCACAATTTCCAGAGTGTCTTTAAAATATTTATAAATATTCGCACGCACAAGAGAGAGCGGAGTGAAGGTCCGTCTCGGACCTTGACGCTTATCCGCCGATGCAACGCAGCGGATTCCGGCGGAGAATCGATTCCGTGCCGCCGCGGAAGTCGGAACAAAGGAATCGATTCACCCGGTGGCGGCCACCTAATCCTCACAAAGCGCCTCACGTCGCCACGAAGTCGAAGTTTACTTTTCGTGCTCAAACATAACTCGGGAGCTTTCGGAAGCGCGTTTGTGCGACGACGAGCGAGCGGGGTGGAAAAGGAGAGCAGGAGGCCGGGGAGGGTTAAACACACATAATCCACCGTTTTCCGCTGTAACTCGTAACTCCCGCTCGTATTTTCTGTCGTTTCTCTCTCGCTTTCTCTCTCTCTCTCTCCCTCATTTCTGTTCTCTTTTCCTCTGTTTCTTCTTCTTCTCCTTCTGGTCGTTTCTCTGTTTCTCTTTCTGTTCGACCTCCTCTCCCGAAATCCCTCCGCGGATAAACTATTTCTGTATTCCCGCGACGGTGCGCAACGAGAGATGAAAAGAGAAAGAGATGCAACGGCGCGCGATGCGGCGGAATGCAACTGCATCTTCGAAGCTTCGAGAGAAGAGCGCGTACAGTTATGTGCTTATGTGTGTGTGGTTTATTGGTGAACAACGCGGACTCGCTGTTTTACGAGATTAAATAGCGAATTAATAACAAAACTATAAGAAACCTGTTTTTTCTTTTTTAACTTATTAAGAGGAAATTTAGTTTTTCATTATTTTAATTTAAAGCTTTAGCGCTCTCTCAATTTTACGGCCAGCGACTTTACTCGTCGCTCGACGGACATTATAAGAAACAATTTAGCTTTAATAGAAGTTATATTCTAAGCGCGCGCAGCACAGAAGGGGTAAGGCAATTTTTTTTTCGATTTTTGATAAGGCGAACTATTGAGAATTAAACGTTTCGCAAATCCCGGCAAATCGTGCGGACCGCGAATCGATAGTTATCGCAAACACGACTGATGGGTTCTCGAGAGTAATGCTCGACGCTTCGCCGAGGTATTTGACCTTTTGCAGAAAAAAATCAAAAAGTAATATAAGCGATTAAGATATCGCATCGATCCGACGATTAATGATTCGACGTGGCAAACGACGAGGGGCAGATAGACAACCGTTGTTGTAAACAGTTTGCTCGTCCCCTCGAATCAATATATCCGTCTGCGTTTGTGCTTTTCTATGATCTACATTATTATCGAGTGAACGTTGCGCTATTACACAGAATTAGCCGTTATCTGAAACGTTACATTACACTTTCGCAGTTTGACTCTCTCCCCCTCTATCTCTCTCTCTCTCTCTCTCTCTCTGTGTGTGTAACCCGACCGACTGTGCTTACGTCTAAAACCGCTGAACGAGAGATCAATAGCCGCGCGTACATAAATCCTCTTAATTAATATTCGAAACGTATCGCGCGTATAAAATCAGTAATAATTTCCGCAATTCAATATTCTATATATCTTCTTCAATGTTTAATAACGCGGTTGCACATATTAAAAGAATATTCACGGATGACAGTTGCACGGACGACGTGTATCGCGCTCTCGGTTTCTTCGGTCGCGTCTCTATCTTAATTCCCACGATTTTTTTTAGCACGTAGACGTTACTCGACTCTCACGCGGAGTGCAACGCTTGCAGTTGCTCCGTCTGCATCTCTGTCATAGGCGCGAAACGAGACTGTTGAGCTTCTCGTAGAAAAAGAAAGAGAAAAGACAAAGAGAGGGAAAAAGAGAGAGAGAAAGAAAGAAAAGCGCACACAAACGCCCGTACGCCAGGGAACAAGAGTGCATCGGAACGCACACACGCATTCGAAACTTCTACGTACGTGCGTGCTACGGGGGGGACAAGCACACTTGCTGTGTATGCTGGTGGAGGGGTTTGCTGGACCCCAGCCTCCTCCGTGCCGTGTGCGGTGTGTAGCCTACGAGTCGGGTAACACAAAACCAGTCGTCTCTCTACTGGCTAACCAGCTGGCCGTTGGCTTCTAATCTTCTCTTTCTCTCTCTCTCTCTTTCTCTTTCTCTGTCCCTCTCACCTCGATTGTTTCCGCCGTGGGACGTCTCGCGTATGTGCGTGTATACGTGGGCATTAGTGATCCGCTATTTGGAAATACCACGCGCTGAAAAAAATCCCCGTTGTGTGAATAGACGGGAGAGTTGATCGGATGAGTGGATCGCTGCGCTTGCGAACTCGTGTGACAGTCTCGTGTGTGACACTGTGTGATGCAATTGCACTCGCGCGTCGACGCGAGTCGCGCGTTTACGAGAGATTCGATCGGTCTCGTGAAAACCGAGCAACACGATCGATCCGATTTATAAAAGGATCTTCTTGTTTTCGATGAAACGTTTAATTGTCGAAGCACGTGTGTGGAAAAAAAGTGAACTTTTCAAAACACTCTGTCTAGAAAAGTATCAATATATGGTGTGAATAAGTGGTTTGTTTAATAAATATATATGCTCGTTATCAGTGACATTGAACGCGCCAATGGCGATAGTATCATCGACGATGAATCCCGTCGTCAACTCGAATCGCGCCGCGAAACTTTGCCGCCTCGTTTCGCGAGGTGAAAAATCAGAAGACGATTTTTTCATCGCGAAATCCGAACGTTTCGCGCCGCAACTTTCACTGGTGATTAACGATTATCGCCGGCTTCAGTTCGCGAACTAAAGAGTGTAACGGAACGTTGCGCCTTGATTCGATTCGCGCGATAATTGCCGCGCGGCGGGGTCTTCGATTATAGCGGCGAGTCTTTCTCTCTCGAGTTCTCAGGTTTCACCGAATGTGTTTATTTGACGAACGTTAATTTGTCGTCCGATGTATCTGTGATAAATAGCGACCGTGTTGCTTCTCGTGACACCCGTCACAAGGTCGTTTACTACGGTTGCTATTTGGACGGTGACAGAATCCGCGCGATCGCGCTAAGCGGGAAAGCATGCCAGACGAGTGAAAATTCGACTCGCGCTTGTACATTGGAAGACATTCAAGAGCGGTCCCGGTCCGGAATACACGTCGTCCGTGAAGAATCGCGACGGTATAAAATCGCGTCTTGCAAGCAACTTTACGCACGCTGGACCGGATCCATGTCAAGGCGACGAGCGACGCGTGATTGGTGGTAAATTGTCAAACGTATCACCGCACTAACTGCGCCGCCTCTCTGCAATTAATTTCACCGCCTATTTCACTCAGCGCGCGCGTTTGTCGACCGAAGAATCTTGCTCCGTAAAAAAAGTTAATCACGAAGACGAGTTGCGCTCAGTAGCAAAACGTTTAAAGTGATTTTACACAAGAACCTGTGATTTTATTTAGACAAATAGAATAGTTTTTAGATAAGTTTGTGTCAATTTTGAAATTAAAACTTTAATCGCGTTTTATATTCCACAATTTTATTTATCGCGCCAGTACGTGTGCATCTGTTGAGTATCGAAATTAATCAAGTGACGAGAAAAGAGATAGAAGATAATCCGCGCCGAGATTGATTCTCTCCAGAGTCGAGATGGATCGGAGCTTTAAAAATAACGCGGACTTCAAGATGAATCAACAGAACTTCAACAGGAGACGAAAGTCGCCGCTTGCGGTCACTACAAGATTAGGCGTGGTGGTCATCAGCGGTACGTGGAAAACAACACGCACGTGCAGCAGGTTACGATGAACGCGGGTCTCGCGAACGGCGGCTCGAACTTGCTGCAGGTCGTCGCGTGCGGTCATTCCAGAGCCAGCAGCTCATCGCTGATAACGGCCAACGGTAGCCGACACAGTCCGAATCAGCTGGGACAAATGCAGAGCGCGGCAGACCGATTTCAGGAGTCCAGTCCGAGCGGTTTGTCCGGGACCGGGTCGATGGTGCAACTCGGCTCGTCGCCCAATTACTGGAAACAATACGGGGGGCAAGAAAGCGGGGTAAATATACGGAAAGAATCGAAAGCGGTGTGTACATGTAACATGATAGAGTGGCGTGAGAATACGAGCTCTTTCAATCGCTATGTTGCCGGGAACAATGAGATAAGCGGCGAGATTCCACACTCTGATTATCCTCATTGCTCGTTTATTGAAACGAGCTAATTTAAATTGCCGATGTGAGTATTTTTACGGGTCTCAAAAGCACATGCGCGTCGCGCATTCCGATCAGATACGATATGCGACGTCAAGACGCGTTAAAAGATTTTGAAGATTTCTTTCACATGGGGAAACTTTCGGATTCCTAGTATTGTGTTAATCACGTTCGCTAAGCATATGTTTCACATTAAAGCATGTGTCCGTCTCGGGTGTCAAAAAAATTTGCGGGTCGATATCCCGCAGCGAAGAAAGAATGGTTCTGACAGCTAAGCAGAATAGGATTTCGAATAAATGAGCAATAGAAGCAATAGGTTTTCGGATGGCTATTAAAAGTAAAAAATTGTTGTTTTGTTTGCTAACACAGAAATTCTAGATTCTCTTTTCAAGATTGTTTTCTAAACTCCGATGTTATGTAGCATTAATTTTTTTACGTGATTTTGGAGCAATATGAGTTTGTTTTTATGTTTTCTATTATTTTAGGTAAAACTAAATAATAGAACGTTTCTTATACAATGCGTCAAGAAAGATCTTTTGCTCGATTGCTCTCGTTTCTCGTTCCGTTTCTCACCATTTGTATTTTTTACAACAAACAACAAGCAAGTATTTCGATCCTTGAAAATATCTCCGCAGGTTTAGTTCCCGAACTCAAACCTCGGGCTCTCGCATATCTTCAATGTTTGTCTCTCTCTCTCTCTCTCTCCTCGTGAAGTTGTATTCATGGCGCGTTTCGCTCGCAGGGCTAATTAGTATGTGCCGTCGCGCCGCGTATTAGGCGATGGTCACAGTTGCATACGAAAGATACACACGAAGGGGAAACGTCGCATCCACCGTCGCCACCTGTGAAAGAATATTTCCATGGAATTCCAAGAATCTCCCGCCTTCCTCCTCTCTGTGTCAATGTCCCTTTGTGTGTACTTTTTACATATAAAATATCGCACCTTTGTAATAATTTATCTCTCGAATGTCATCTCGCGCGTGAGAAATAAATTTTCTTATCGAGCGAGAAATCGAAAGAGAGAGTGAGAGAAAGAGAGAGAGAGAGGTATACATTAAGAGAAATATACGGAGGGAACAAGTCTGAGAGAAATATTACATCAATCCGACGCGCGATGAATCCGATTATGTCGCGCCCGTACGTTCGTCGATATGTATTCGTCGTCGATAATTGAAAATTCTTTTCGCGACACACCAGTGGGACAACGCATCGTCGCGGTCGAGCATCCGGTTAATTTACTGTAAGCGGATACAGTCCGTTATCGCGATTCAATCATAACTCATCGGCCGTATGTATCTTGTCTCTCTCGCAATTAATGGGAATTAATTGATCACGGTCGCAGTTAATGCTTGCAGGTGTATTTCGCGACGAGAATTGCAAATAAATAGGAGCGGCTTTCTCGCTCGCACATTCTCGAACTAGGAGAGAGGAGCATTTTCATGCGCGGCATCCTCAGCGCGGCACAATTATATTAATTAGATCGTGAGATCATTAAAGTACTTGCGATACCATCACACACGCGTCGTAACTGCGTCGTCCTGTTTATCGTACGTTCAGTACAGTAAGATCTAGTCGCTTTTGTATTTAAACGAGTTGTTACGAGAGCTTAGGGAAAAAGATAAAAAAATTGTTACATAATTTACTGGCAATTTTTTAATTAAAATCGTCACATCGAAACGACATGGAAGAAAGCAAGAGCGGATAGATAAAGCGAGCGTAAAGTCTGCGACAAACTCGAGAATATAATAATTTCAAATATTGTAGAACACTTCAACCCATTTGGAAGATACGAAGGATTCGGCTCGGGGAACGACGTCAGCAGCAGCTTCTCAGGACTGGTTTCCGCGGTTAACATCGGGGATTTTCATAGATTTCCGTCTCGATAACTGTAATCGTAAGGCGAGCCATTACGTAATCCCGGCCTCGTTCATGCGGATTGCTCCTCGCCGCCGTGTCGTTTCGAGCTTAAATCCCTATTCATGTTTCTTAGATTTCCTCTCGCTACAGAGATTATAAAGGAAAGATCGTTCTGTGCGAACCTCGTGACATGTCAATTCGCGAAAAAGTTTTTTTTTGCGCAGCGTCTCATAATTTTTTTTTTTCCATCATTTTTATTTGTTCAATCCTGCAACTATTTCACGTTTACGAGAAATGCGAGTTTATCTCGTTGCAATTCGCGTTCGAGCAACGTCGAAATGGACGCGCGAAGAACGCAGGCGATCGTTCGATATTCTCTACACGACGACGGCGCGGGATGAGAGGGAGGAAGGTTCTCGTTCCTGTCGGCGTATCGACGGACGGAACTGCCGTGTCGCTTGTAATTCTGCGCGACGTCGTCTTTTATGCGGACTTAAATCACATTCTCGAGAAGTGACTCGGTTCTTCCTTCCACCCCGGAGTCGGAGACACGCACACGATATTTTCTCTCTATCGGGTGATCCGAGAGAAGCGGGGGAGCGGTCGATTCCGTGGATTTGATCCTTTTGCG
Organism: Pseudomyrmex pallidus; assembly: GCA_014825455.1. Lineage (NCBI taxonomy): Eukaryota > Metazoa > Arthropoda > Insecta > Hymenoptera > Formicidae > Pseudomyrmex > Pseudomyrmex pallidus. The sequence goes on from QVNV01027902.1 coordinate 48,744, forward strand.
GCAGGGATTCTGACTCTACATAGGCTCTCTCGAGCGATCACATTCTCGTCGAGTGAGTCGACGTTTGGGTACAGCAATAAGTCGAGAAAAGGAAACTCGCGCCCGCGTTTGCTCTCATTGTCCTCGCGGCTAACTATTGTTCCTTGTTCAGACACAGAGACGACGAGTTCTTTGTGTCTTTTAAATTTGTAACACACAGAACTCGTCGCCGGATGTCATTGAAAATACCGGCTATTAATAGTTAATAATTGCGTTTCTTAATACCTCTGCGGACATAGGATTCGCGGTAATTGTTATCGCTACTTTTGCGCGACTCTGTGTGAACCAAAAAAGACTGTGTAATTAAGAACTCTATACTCTCGCGCGTATCTTTCCACTGACGAACTCTAACAAAGTTTTATATTTTTTTTTTCGCCTCAATAGCGTTCAATATCGTTGATAAAGCAATGTCAATATTTGCGCGGTTAAAAATGTCTTGCGACTCGAAGAGGGTATCTTCTTCGTGATGGATCTTTCTTTCGAGATTGTGTGTGTTCGATACATATCGAATAAAAATGTAATTGCAATAAATTTATAAATCGACGAAAAGAAAAACCACGCGTCTCTCGACGCAAATAGCTCATTAAAAAAAACTATCACGTAACGCATATCAGCCGGCTAATTGTTCATTATGCAGTCGTTTGTGTTCACTCTCTATTTCTCGTTCTCTCTCTCTTTCTCGAGATGCGTGTATGCGCGTCGGGGACACATCTAATAAATAATGTAAACCGTCGCGGATCTCTGGTCTCTTTTCACGTGCTGTCTCGTGGAGAAGGAGAAGGAAGAAGCATCCATACGGAATTACATATGCACACCTGCCTTGTGGTGTTATAACGTTGTAAACTGACGTGCGCACCTCCTCACGATCGGCATAACGTTTGTTGCGGAGGCGGGTCCGCCCGTCCCGTGTAAATGGCCGTAAGCTCCTTAACGTGAGGTTTCCGCGGGTGGATACCGTTGATAATTAACAATTAGTGACCGGCAATTAAAACGAAACTCGTTCGGACGGTTATGCGACGATGATCGTTCTCGGAAGTGATCTATACATCTTCGGAAGTTTACATCGTATCATATGTTGTTTGAAATATTAAACAGTAATTTACAAAATCAAGGAAGTTTTGTACGAAAGAAGTTTCGGAATTGTTAAGTATCGAAATTATTTCATTTATTTCTTTCGTTTTTTCTCGAAAACACTTCGTTGCGACAGCTCGTGCGTGAGAACGATATCAGAATCGTTTCTTAATTCGTGTATTGGTTTTGATTCCGATTGGATCACATTTACCCTGTTTGCACAATTGGCGGTTGATGACGACGTGCGGCAGCAATCGTTTCTTTTTGGCGTCGAATTTTGAAGCCGAGAAAAAAAAACGAACGACGTTATATCTGCACGAAGCTGGATGCTTTGTCTCGGAAAGAGAGATATTCGGGACAGCTCAGCGAAAATTACACGCGACTGCGCGTTTAGTCATCCGGCGATTATGGCGTGCCGAAGTGCGTAGCACATAAAAATATCCTCCCGCAAAAACCATAGGCCGGACTTTTAGCGCAACCTCGTGAAGAGAGAAAGAAAGAGAAAAAATCGAGAAGATGATCTCTTTAACGTTGGTCCGCGCGAATATAAATCGTCGCAAAGGTCTCGGGGGAATAACATCGCGCCGCGATTTACGAGACATGTAATCGTCCCTGTTGAATCCATGAAAAAAAAAAAAAAAAAAAAAAAAAAAAAAAAAGATTTCGACGCGCGAAACTTCACTGCAGACTTCATCGCGCGATACTCTCTTGTATCGTCTCTCTCCCGTCGGTCAAATAAATACGAAGTCTTTTTAATTACCGCGACGTCAGCACAACATCCGATTGAATGACGGATGAAATAACGTCCACTAAACGAATCTCGAATATTGCTGTGACTGCTCCGTCTCTCCCGGTCCACGCCCTCGGTGGTCGGCGATATTTTGATGCTCGCGGTGATACGATAAGTGTTATTCCGTGAAATCGGATCTCTCGATAGTTTCTCGCGCGGAGATGATGACTTGACGTAAAATTGTCGCCGTACATAAATATTTTATGTACGCCGGCAGTGTCTGGAGACAGAAATGTGTTTTACCGTATCAAATAAAAAACCAAAAGAATTTTTAATACAATAGTGTTTTATACAAACGATGAATATGTAATCGCCGAGCTACTTATTATTGTTAACAGTGTGTTGCATATATTGTACAATTATAAGCGGTGAAGTTCGTTTGATTCGTTGCTTAATTATGTAAATTCGACTCGTCGTCGTATACGAGTGTTATTTCCACTCGATCTTTCTTTCGTTCGGAAAGAAGATGTTTCGATTCTTGGCAGCCGTTCTCCTCGAGACAACAACGTAACCGGAAGTAGTCCCGCGTAAGTACATGCCTATTCCATCTACGGGTATTTCCTTTACGGCCGCCCGCTTCTCTCGCCATGGGAAACTATCGTCATCCCGTAGCTCACGGGGGAAGAAGGAAGGAGGACTGTAAGAGACATAAATTTACAAAAAGAGAAGAGACAGTCATTACCATAGCGTGCTAAACGGCTTTTATCGAGCCACGAAGTTCCCACATTTCTCCCTGCCCGTCTTATGAGCGCCCCTATGCGTCGTCGCGAATTAAGATTTTGCACCCAACACGCCGCAGCGGCGCGCAAGAAGTTCAAGGGGAAGTAAACGCTCGAGCGTCATTAACCGGCATGCATAAATACCAGACGGAATACATTTCGCGACGGTTATCGCAAATAGTCGGTTGAATCGTCCAAATCGGATGTCACATGTCCGATAAATTTGTTGTCACCGTAAAAAAAATAAAAATGAGGAAATTTCTTTAATTCTGCTCGTCTACGTAGATACAAATTATTCTGCTTTCGCATAAATAATATTTCGCATAAGACCGTATTGTAACGTTGTGATAATTATTGAATATCTAAATAATAGAAAAACTTAGCGTAAAAAAAATTATACAGAATGTGTATGATAATCTTTTGTTATCGGCAACATATTATCGATTTGTTTAGTCAACAAACGCGTATACGTTTATCGCTCGTCACGGGACAAAAAATTCTGTTGAATTCTGAGCTGTTGCTGTTGTCTGAATTATTCTCTATTACTGATATCGCCAGAAGTAAGTGTACTTCTGCGTGACGCCGGCAATTTGTGTGAGGATTACGAACACGCGTCGCGCAACGAGTCGGTTGCACGCTCACGTGCGTTCACGCGCGTGTATGTGTGTGCGTGTAGAAGCCGCGTGAGGTTGTCGACTGAAATTATCTTGCCGTCATCTACGACACACGAGACCCATTATAACTCCGAAGACCGTTGCATCTATTCTCTCGCTTTTTTTTCTTTTGTTTTATTTTTTTTTTTACAAATGTCCACCATTAACCCATTACGCCGACAAAGGAGAAAAAGTGGCGTGCGGCGTGGCGAAATAAACGGCTCCGCGGCCGATAAGACTTATCGATTCGCCAATTACGTTTGGATTTATTATCGCGATGTTCGTTCTGGCGTAAAATAATAAATCGCATTTCTGCGCCACGAAAATTAGCCGCGACGTCGAGTCGATCGATCGCTGTTATCGTTCTCAGAACATTTTTTTTTCTGCAAGAGAGATCGTGTGATAAGAGAAGATGTTTTATTCTGACGCGATACTAATTTAGTGATACTCTATGAGAAACACGGTATAATAATGCTCTCCACGTGAGAAGAATTCCCAGAACTCATCGGGGAAACAGGGAAAAAAGGGAAAAAATTTGTTACTTTGTTGCGAGGCACCTGGTTTCGTTTACTCGACAGGTAGACGTCTCACCGTAGTAATTAATAAGGGGATAATCGGCTATCCATTATCTCTTCGATAGTGACCCTCCGTCTTTCACATCCCCTGCCTTCTTCCTTCTTTCTCTCCCCTTCTCGAGACGCGTCGTCTCGTTCCCTCGTGATATCCTTAAACTCATTTCCGCCTACGCGTATCTAATAATGATCGTAAAGGGCGAGTGAAATGAAGAGAAACTAATCATCGGTTTCAGAATTTGTAATGGGGACTTGGAAAAGAGAGAAAACAAACAATCATTTCACTTCTAATATTAAATTCTTAGTTACTGTAAAAGAATGTCTTAGAAATTCGATCTTGTTTTTGTATGTATATTTTTCGTGCTCCGCTACGGAAACGTAACGATTATCACTTTCTTTAATTATAAAGCAATGAATCACAGTTTGCCGATCGCGGTAATATAATAAGATTAATAAACGTGAGTCAAGCTAGTGGAGAACGACGTGCTGAGAATCATGGTCATGTTAAATCTTTGAGATATACGAAGAATATATAGAAGAGATAAAGAAAGAGAGAAAGAGAGAGAACGTTGACGACGCGATTGATCTAGAACGTGAGATGACTATCACGTGCTCAATTTTCCGAAGGTTTCATAACATCCGTTTCGCAAAGAGGGTGGCACGAGGCGCGCGCGCGCGCACGCTCATCCCTCTGTCCTATTTCAAATCCTCGAAGGCTAATTTCCCTGACAGAGACATTTCCGTTCGGGTTGGTCCAGCGGCGCGGGTCGGTTCTCTCGCGCCCCGGCGTCTTTTTCCTCTCTCTCTCTCTCTCTCTCTCTCTCATCCTCCCGCACGACGGGAGGTCGTAAGGCGGGCCCAAAAGGGAGAACTAAATCAATGTAGGACATTTATATTGGCTGGAAATCGCTGACTCTCAACGGTCCACCCGTGGACACCCGTCCGGGACATATTAAGATTTCTGATCCGCCGCGTCCGACCACGGCGACATTTTTATCATTGCGTGTTCCTTTTCCCTCTCCCGCGGACGAGGAAATAAAACGTGAATTATTGTCCACGCGGTGTCTCTCTTCGCCGGGCGTCCGCGCGCGCACGTGGTCCAGCTTCTGCTTCAGCTTTCCACGGACTCGGGGTTAAAGTGGCCGTTATGGTTTTCGGTGAATAATTTAATGGCGCGTTTAGTGATGTCGGCTCGTGAATATCGAACGACGTCTCGCGCGCGATACGCTTAGTAAACATTTTTGTTCGATCGAATTTAGCGCAAACTTCCAAGATGTAAAGTTATATAGCATTGTCTGCCGATGGCAAAACTCGAACACCAGAAACTTAATTTTTTCGTTTAAAAATTGACCGGATCAAACTTTTTTTTACTTTGACTTTGGCTCAGAAATAAAACAGTTACGAACTTTAAACAAATTTCTAAAAACCTTATAAAATGAAACACAAGTCACACCTACAAGTTAAAAATATATTTTACCTATCCTTAGTTGCAAATTTGTCAATTAAATATTAGAACTTCGCAATTGTTCATTAACACCCATTAACTTCGACTCAACTGTGGTGTGACCTCATTTACTGCAGAAGGGAATAAACAAAGATTAAAAAAAAAAAAAAAAGAAAATGACACGAGGTCGTTGTCAAAGCATTGAAATTGACCGCGGGTGTCAAAGCAATTCATTTAAATTAACAGGTCCAGAGGCTGAGTGGCGCAGCTTATCAACTGATTAGAAGCAGTTTCAACCTCTTTCTCAATCTCAAAACGTTGTTATTTTGTAAGACTGTTATTGAACACATTGACATTGATAAGACCTGATAATATATTTTTTTTTTATCGCGCTGCGATTATTTCTCACTTGTATCTCTGCCAGATACGTAGAGCCAGCATGTCAAAACTGTATCGAAATCAATTCCAGATCAACATGCATAGGTGATAACGTTTCTTTTATTTCCTTATTTTACTTTTTGTCTTTACTTGCTTACACACACACACACACACACACACACACGAAGTTTCGAAGCGACGAAACCGTACGCTCGCACCGCTGGCGGAAAGCTCTACACCGCGTGAGGATTTTTGTAATCTTTTGCTCCAGTATACGCAAAACCCATATATTTATTCTTTCACAATCGAGATAATAAATAAATTAAATTTACGCTCATCGTCGATCGAGTGTGTCTATCACAGTCTTCGTCGTCGGCAAATTTTCCTAGTTAAAACGTGTGTACAAGCGCGATAAACGAAATGCTTCTCGTGCAACGCGCATAAACGAGCCGCGTTGAAATACCAGCAACCTTATCGCGCGTTCTCTTCCATGCGGCAGTGCGGATATCGCGAGGCGCTAGGTCTCTCCGCGTCGCATCGTGCGGAATTGCGCGCGTCCGAACCATCGTCTCTACGATTGGGCCGCGTGTCGCTCCCACTTTCAGCCGCGATCGGCGTTGGTGGATGCGAGATATCGCAGCTGGCAGTCGCGCGTAGTCAGCCGCATCGCTTGGTGACGTTTGGTTTGTGTCGCGTCGATTTTTCCACGCGCCGCTCTTTTTTACCGCCAACAACGACATCGTGTTTTCGCACGTGGTTCCGGGATCCAGCGCGCGCTACTATCGATCCTAGCGCGAGTCTCGCGAGAAGTGTCGCGATACTCGCGACTTTCTTCCGCGCGCTTACAAACCGGAGTTGCGAAGTTTTCGTCGGCGAAGTTGTACGATTCTTTCATGGCCCCAGGAAGGCGTTAAATTTCGGCCTGGCGCCTCCCATAGTCCTCGCGTTAGCGGGCGAAGTTTATTCTCCTCTTCCTCCCTTTAACTCGCACCGACCCCGCGCACCACTTTTCGACGTGTTGGAAAAGCGAGACGCGCGCGCGCGCGCACACGAGAGAGAGAAAGACAGAGAAGGGAAGCATCGCGCGGACCAAAGTTTTCGGCGCGCTGCAGGCGAATAAGGCAGCAGCAGCAGCACCGTGGAATATTTTAACATATATCACGACGAAATTGGGACGAGGGTATGGTGCGCGATAGCTGTCTCCCTCTCGTTCTTCTGCCATTCGCCGTCTCCGTCGCTTCCGCTTCGTTTTCTTTCCGTTCGCGCGATTCCTTCTCTCGTCGCTAAGATCGACGCGCTGTGCGGTGCTCTGGCATGTTGCTCTGCGTACTCTGATCTGTGTGTAAAACATAGTGGCATCGTCGAGAATCTCTGCGCAAACGCCTTCGCCGCCAACATGTTTGTCTACCCCACGGACTATGGCAACTATAAAATGGTAAATTTACTGAAACTACGCGAAGTTTTCCCTCTCCGATTACACATCGCCGCCAGAACGATCGATAGTCATTTGTGTCGCATGCATTATTCTTTATATTCGCACCTTTTCGCATTGTTATTTTTTTCTCATAGAAAAAAACCACGCTCGCGTTTTTGTATGTTTCGTTTCAATATGAAAAAAGCTCACGTAAATCTGATTATATCGAGAATATATACAAAAAAAAAAAAAAAAAAAAAAAAAAAAAAAAAAAAAAAACTCGTGAATTTTTGTTCCTTATCTACGTACAAAATTCTGCGGAGCCTTAAAGTCCCACGACGGATGAGTAATCAAAGAACATTGGATAATATCGTGTTCGCGAGATATGCAATATATGTACATACATGTATAACTTACTTTATTCTTTATTTAAATCGGCCGAATCGGATTAGACATCGAATTTTTATCGCATGTGTCAACACACTGCGTGTCTCGCGTCACGTTTTACGTGTATAAATCTGAAAGATTTATATATACGAGCATCTAATCTTCAATTCCGGCTGGAATAATTAATTTATCGTCGCCTCGCTTTCTGGCCTTCGTAAACTTGAGAATTGGAGCAATCTGCCAAGTCTAGAGTAACAATTCCGCACTGACAGACGTGATAATTTATCGAGGTTTTTTTTTTTGTTTTCTTCAAAAAGCGAACAGAACAGAGTTTTATGAAGAACAAGCTTGAACGTTAATCGAATTTTCTCAATGATGATTGACATTATTAATTGGATCGCGAGGAAAGAGACGACCTAATCTTAGATTTTTATTGATGCGCGCGTCGCACAAGGATACTCGTGCGCTCGTGTGTACATGTGCGTATACGCCTTTTAACGACTCCGATTTTCTCGCCGAACACGTTCTTCTCTCTGTCGCGTTTACGTCGCTTAGAGAGTTAATGACTGTTCTCGCTGCGATCCGCGTGGATCGATGTCGCAATAATCGACAACGGGTCTCTCTATCATCGTCGTAAGATGGAGAGACTGACAATACAACACACTAAAGTGTCGCAAGAGCGGAGATGTAACTCCGATGTCTCCGATAGCTGGCAAATTGTCGCAATTATAGCGCAATTTTCGCGTTTCGCTGGAATTAGCGAAACGCTGAAATGTACGCTGAACGTAAAAGTTTACGACTTGCAAAACGACGTGATGCGAAGAAAAATAAACCTCGTGTTTTTTTTGTCGCAGCGCGTCGGTTCGGCATAGAATTTTATTTTGTTTTTTTTCTTTTTTTTTACATTGCTCATATATATGTACGTCTTTTTATTGATCAATATGTATTTTTCTGTTGTTTGTTGCAGTATGGCTCGGATGAATTCGGACAGGACTCGCCAAGATACACGTCGCCGAAGGGTGCCCTTTACGCAGACTCATACTATATCGGTAAGTAAAAAAAACTTGCGCATGCGAGAATTTAATTGTTTGCTATTGCACAAATAATGTTGCACAAGAAAACGATGTCAAGAGTTCTCTTTTACTTTCAATGACTTCGGTAAGAAAAAAAAAAAAAAAAAAACAAATACGATATTGCAATAAGTTTTTCACATACATCATACGTGGACTGGGTTGATATAAAGAATGGGAAATAGAGAACGCGCGATAACACATTTGTTATCGATTAATACTGATTTCACGAAAGTTTGATTATGAAATAGACCATTAACTTATATCTGTTAATCGCTAACAACGACCGTGAACGTAATTAAACGCGATAGTGCGACGCTCCGGAGACTCCGGGATAGATCGATCGTTATCTGGAAATCAGCGTGGGCGCGCGCAAATGTGTACGCGCGTATACGCGCGTGTACATACGGATATATCATTTGGAAATCGCGTAACGATCCGAATGAACGATAAAAGGGATTTTACGAGCGCACTAATATTCAACTGTTTAACGTTCGCTCGTAAAATTTGCCGCTCTGCCTCTGTCGCACGTAAAAACAATAACAATCTCGTTATTTGTTCAAGCGCAACTGCGGATCGTCGAAGTTCGTCGCTTGGATTTCGCGCAGTCGAAAAAAAAAAAAAAATTTCCCCGGAAAACTTCGCCGACGCAAGATATTGCCAATAAAAGCAATTTTTCCCGCGCTCGCCACCGCGAATCGCTCTACTTTATTGTCATAACGACGCTTTATTAAAATGCTTCTTATATCTTAGTGTAGTTATTTTAATATAATTTTTTTTTTGCCGTGCAACTTTCGCTAATGTCGATTGGTTGCGACTCAAATTGATTTACAACAGAAATTCTTCGCGTTATCGAAATAATTATCGTGCTGCGCGAATTGCACGCAAGTGATTCATTAGTTTTGTGCGGCTGCACTTACTTTTAGAAGCGTGTAATTGCGGTTTACGGTTTGTTTTAGATTTACAACGGATCTTAGAAAAATAATTGTCACTTTGCAACGCAGGTGCAATAAACATTGTCACGTTCTGTGTCTCGCGGATATTTATTATAGGTAGAATCTCTCAGGAGATGTTGTGTGTGAAATAATAATTTAATTACTCGCTTACAGAATTTGATCACTTGGTAAAAAACCAAGTAAACGTTCGTATAATATGCGCGATTGTGAGTTACGTTACTTGAAAAGTACAAAAATAATAAAAGTTCTGAATTTACAAGAAGCAATTGACTGAGAAAGAGCGCATTTTGCTGCGATTAAACATGCAAAATTTCAAATCAACTCAACAGGGCAGATCCGACACAAAATCGACCAAGTTTTTCATCGCGAGGCTTATTGTAGATCAGTTGAGAAAAGTAGCAGTTTAAGTACGCTTTCGAAATACGTGTCGGCGCGCCCGTGGCACCCGGTAGCTGACCGGAATAGCTTATAAATGGGGGAGGCCTCCGCGACGAGAGGAGGAAGAGAAAGAGAGAGAGAGAGAGAGCGAAAAAGTTTTATCAGACATCGAACACCGGTAGTTGGTAGGAACGCCCGAGTAGTTTGGCTTAGTTTCCGTTTTCTCGTCGAGGAGCGCCCGGTACGGGAATTATATCAAGCAAAAGTATCAAGAAATACGTTTCCCGAAGCTTATTGCTGTTGTTTTCAACTGAAATAATGGCGCGCGCCGAGGGTGCCGCGTCTATTGGCCCTAACACTAAATGTGTGTGTGCACGCGCGCGCTGCTCCACCGCAAAACGACGCCGTGGCCTTAGAGAGACGTTAGAAAGCGCGAATTTCCGCCTTGGCGACGGTCCAGCGAAGTTGTATCATATCGGCGTACTCGTTCTCGAAATAATTACTGCGGAAGGAATGACATTGCGCTACTTGATTAGGAAGTTTGGCGCGCGCGTCGCCGTTTTCGAAGCGGAACCCGTCGTTCGCGTGTTAATTCGAGCGAAATTGTACACAAACATGTTTTGCGAATGTGTAAGACGTACCCGCGCTAACGAGTGAGAAATTCGGTTAAACGTTGCGACAATGCGTTTTAACTCGATTTGTGAACGCTCATTATCCGGGCACGTGCGCGACACGTACTCCGCTCTCTGAACGCCACGTGCTGTGTACTATTTGTTGTTTCCCGCTCCAATGACGTAGAAAGTATACAGAGTCGACAGGACCCTATCGATATTCCGCACCGCAATGATATTTAATTATTGATTGATATTGAGCTAAATGTGACATTGATAGCGGCGCAGAAGTGAGCTACGTCGAAAAATTATATAACTACGTTAATATTTGTTGGATTTTTAAAAATAACTTTTTTTTATTTTTATCACAGACAGATTATTTTCAACAATCGGCACATGATGAATCGAAACTCGATTTCCTTTCGTTACAGATGGTAATACTACAGGAACCGGTCCTGGCGACCCATGGACGGGTAGTGGCGGTGGTGTTCAACCCCCCTACAGCGGCTACGCACCTCCTCACCTGGCGCAGCCAGCCTACCCTATGCACCTACCCCATGACCCCATGGTAAGTGATTTCTCTCTTCCTATCTTTCTCAAATCTACTTTCCTTTATCCATTCCGAGTATCTTCCTACTCTACGCGGTTGAACCCGAAGAAACGATCAATCAATCACACGTGACTTCGGAGCCGCCGTCGTTTCCACGACGCGTCTACTCGGGGAACTTTGTAATAGAGACGCACACGGGAAGATATTCCTTTCCCCCGAATTCTCTTGTCGTCGAACACGCGAGTCCGACGAGGAAGTCGACAGATTAAAACCGTAAGAGAGCAACCTAATCTTGGTGCTACGGAAGATCGATGTGCTTGCGGCAAAGCAGAATGTGCGTTCTCTTTGCTCCGTAAGTTACGAGGTTTCGACGAAACCTCGAGCGCGCGTCATCGGGTAAGCGGGCGGATATTTGATCGATGATAAAAGATTGATCCGGAAATTTTTTTTTTTCCACAAACTTCTTCATATCGTAATTATAATCGCGTTCGTTGAATTTATCTTGAACGGGAATGTATTGTTGTCGCGTTGTACGTACTCGCGCGCGTGCACAATTGACAAGCGTCGAAGATCACAGACATGTATCGGAAAGAATTGAGAAACTCGCACTTTTCTTTCTCGTCGATTCCGAGAGAGACTCCCGTCCCGACATTCCGAGGCGCTCGATCGAAAACATCCTTTCACAAATACGCAAACTTCTCGGTGATTTATCGCATCGTTGATGGCTTTCCGCGGAACGTGATAAATTCCGATCGCGCCATCGGCGTCCGTGCTAAATCTCGCCGGGAGTTCGATCGTAGCTCCCGAAGCGTCTGCTCGTTTCTCGAGGACGAGCCCTCGGTCGACCATTACTCTTCGACTTACCGGCAGTTGACTTTAATCCTCTTCATCAAAGATCTGGCGATCTTCCCTTCGTCACTTCGCCATGGTTGAGAGACACTGTTGACAGTACTCCCGGAGTAACGTCAAATGACTCACTGGCGTCTATATATAGCTCTTCGGCCCTCCCGTTACTCCGTGTTTCTAGTCAAGTGCAGCCTTCGTTTGATTTACGCCGTTCATGGTTACCACGAAATCCTCTCCTCCAACGCGGCACCTCGCGCTCTCGGTCTCTCCTGGCGGTCTCTTTCTCTTTGAGACAACGAGAAAGGGAAGAGCTCCGCCGGTTCGTGACGTCGCGATTTGCGATGCCTTCGATCGAGGCATAACGACAAGCTGGCTGTGCGAGGAACAGCTTGAATGTTTGTGTTAACTTTCATTTTTATATTCGATTTCGTGATGGCTTTTATATAGCCTGATGCCTTATACCTCGCTAAATTTTATTAAAAGGTCACGTAGTCGTCAATTTATTTTTTTATATAAATATCTCGCAAATCAATATTTCGTAAATTGATATTTCTGCTATAATCGTATGCTTTTTTCATTCCGAAATCCGAGATATAAATATATTTGGAAGAACGTGTAAACTTCCCGCGCTCTCGCGGGGCGTAAAAGCGCGACTTTTAACGATTGTAAAACAAACCATTTTATTATCGTCCGCGCAGCTATACAGCGAGATCTATCCGACCTATTTGATATGACAAGAAACGTCGTAAAGATGTTGTACGATTTAGGGCGCAAACGCGCCCAAGAAGGATGGAGTTTTAAAACGAGGTAAGTAAAAGAGAGAAGATTTCTTTCGGTTAGAGGGGGGGTTAAACATTTACGATCTTCCAGTTTAATGACCCATCTTCCGAGAACACCGTCCGCCGTCCATCGAAGAAGAATCTCCCGCTGATGTCTCTAGTTTTTCTGTATATATTCGTTGACGGCTCCGAAATGTCGGTCTTCGTCGTTGTGTCTTTCATAAAAAAAAAAAAAAAAAAAAAAAACAATGTATATTTTACTTCGCCGGGCGGATTTCTTCGTAGACGTCACGCGACACTTTAATTTGTTGATAAATACACTAGAGCTTCGTGGCGCGTCGGCGGTGGCTTAAAATTAGACATTTACGATCGCTTTTCAGTAGGTGCGAGAGAGCCTTCTCCGCGGTTCGAGGTATCCGATATCAAAGGTGGGCCGGTACGATCCATTATGACGGGAAAGACGCGTTTAAGAAATCGTACAAATCGCGTCGACTTCTCGAAATTAACCGACGCTCTTGTAACAGGAACCTTTATCGTTTGTAGCTACACGAGATAAATCAATCCTTTTGGTTTCTCCAAACCGTCGACTTGCACAGAGAAGATATTTCTCTCTGAAATCTCTACCGAATCTCTCTAAATCTTATCGAGTTTCTCTTACGAAGTGAAATCTACGAAACACGCAACTTTGCATTAATCAGTTATAAACAATAAACAAGAAAACAACATATTGACATCGTTGCGCACACCTTTGTATTTTACTTATTGATTTAATTGATGCGTCAATCGTAAATTTCGCAATTACTTCGATAATTAACATCGAGGACACGAGAGTACATTATCGCTTTGTCGAAGAGAGAAGACCACCGCAAGCATCGTGCGTCGAACCATTTGCGTTTGGTGGTTACAGGCATACTCGGCGATGTCGCCAAACGGCGAATCTGCAGCGCCGATCCTGGGCTCAGCGGTGACCAGTGCGGCTTCCCTGCCGCCGATGTCGACATTCCGGGGTAGTGCCGCGGTCGCGGCGAACAGCGGCACAGGGGCGCCGTCCCCGGCATCGTTGCAATATAGCCATAGTCCTGGTGCACCGACGACCGCGCCTTCCGCGCCCAACAACGCGCCCACGACGAACCAGCAATCTACAACGGACGACACCCTCGGCAAGACTATCGCATCCGTCGTAAGCACTCGAGTATGTGTCCGCGAGACATTTCACGTGTTGAAACATTGTTTTAACAGAGATTAAAACAACGCGCGAATTGATGTATTTCTCGGATAATATACAGATGCCGAGTTTAATTAAGTTTGTCAAATAGTTTTTTATTATTTTTGTTTACGAGATAAAAATACTTGGATGTCTCGGGTTAAAAAAAACCACGTGTCACGCTTGATGATCGCGTCATTTTTGTCGCGACGTTTTTTCACAGATTTATCCCACGGACCAATCAGTATCCAGTTATAGTAGTAATCCATCTACACCTGTCAGTTCACCACCACCTTTAACCGGATCGGCACCGGGCTGGGCACCTGGAGCCGCGCCAGTGTCTCCGCATTTTACTGCGGATCCCAATCGTGGTATTCACATGGTACGTATTGAAAAGTGACTATCTGAATCTGCGCTAATTCCAAAAATATTCGCAACGAGCTCCCCAGCAGAAGCCGGTCGCAGGATCTTTCCAACGTTGTTTCTTTCGATATTTTTCCCGCAATTGTTTTATATACATATATTATATTTTTCACATATGTGAGATTGCGTTTAAACATAATTCTACAAAATATCAAGATAATGTAAAATAGAATTTTTTTTTCACGGGGTTATCGTTGAGAATGATTCCTGAGACACGTGTATATATTTTTACAATTTTTGCGTCGAGTCTTGACGCTTTAGAAACACGCACAGAACAATTCACTTTTGTGTTTTTTAAGTGCTCGAATTATCGATCACGATTTTCCAAACAAATGTATTTTGCTATGCGCTACTGTGAGACACGCTGACAATATTATTTATGCAAAATTATTGTTTTCAATAAAACGAAACAATTCGAGTACGTAATTTATTATTATATTGAGTTTAAGTCTTATTTATAGAAAATATGTAATTACACGTCTCCGCTAGAGAGTTGCACATAATCGTGTAGCACTTAGGTTGCACAAATAGCATGATCGCGCGTTGCACCGCGAAATCAGCGTTTGTGTGTTTTTTTCTCACGCAAGCGACTGTTGTTCATTTTTTTTATTTTTTTTATTTTTTTTAATTCCTTGTTCACGGTGCAAAAATTCTTGAGTTTATCATCTCTCCTTCCCCCATTCATTTGACACATTTTTGTTCATTACGTCCTGTTTGTTGTGAACGTTGTGTTGACTTGGTTGTTTTCTGTTTTTTTTTGGTTTTATTGTTGCGTTGGTGTTGTGTGTGAAGCCGGCGCCTGAACAGCAGAGGCTAGACGATGCCATCGGCTTCCTTCGCGACCATGCCGAGGTGAGGATTGCGAATTTCAGTTTATTCTTTTTTTTTTTTTTTTTTTTTTTTTTTTTTTTTTTTACGCGACCACGTTAACAAACACAACGAAACATGTTCGATGCACTTTTTGCTGATTACAAGTTCGCTTTCACAGTTCGTTATGTATGATTATATATTGTGATGAAAACACGCTTCTATATACTGTGGA
The DNA here is from genome assembly GCA_014825455.1 of Pseudomyrmex pallidus. Taxonomy (NCBI): domain Eukaryota; kingdom Metazoa; phylum Arthropoda; class Insecta; order Hymenoptera; family Formicidae; genus Pseudomyrmex; species Pseudomyrmex pallidus. Next base: position 64,070 of record QVNV01027902.1, read on the forward strand.
CACAATGTATAATCATACCTTGAATTTCTATTAACACAATCACGATTTAATAAATAATCAATATAGACTTTTTAACGACAAAGTTTAATTGGCTTCTTATCCTCTTAATATTCTTGTGATTACTCTCCCCTTTGAAATCTATTTTAATTAGCAGACTTAACTTGTTTATTGTCATGGAGAAATCTCTCGGACAAATGTATAGAAAGATCTTGTTTTCAACTTTTCGAGTTCTTCACAAAATACATTTTACATACTTAAGAGAATTTTTAATAAAAGTATAATTCTTTAGCTATAATACGTATACTTCTGAAAATAATATATTGAGGAACACAATCTTGAATTACTGGCATGTGTAATCGAGTCGAATTCCGGTATTCTGTTGGCACAGGGGACACGGATGGAGGAGCGGTTAGACGATGCCATAAACGTTTTGAGGAATCACGCCGAGAGTCAAGTGGCCCTTCATCTCGGCCCTGTTGGTCCACACGGCGGGATATACTCGCATACCTCACCACCGCAGTTGGATCATTTGGTAAGAGAATTTCGACATCTCTCGAAAAATCGAACCAAGTGTTTTCTTTCAACAATATATTTAATTTAAATTGTATTTTACATTGTATTTTTCAGACGAGTCCACATCCTGCGGTAACGGTAACGCAACCTCAGGGTTCCTACCCCGGTCTTACGCCCACGCCTGATACAGACGGTTCTATCAAAATTGAAAGGTTACCTGTGACGAATGCCAGTAAGTTGACTCCGAAGTGACATTAATAAGTCATTATTAATAATTTGCAACATAGAAAAAGCCGATTTTGAAAATAAATTCTTTCTCTTCAAATTATATTTCTATTCTCGCGGTGAAAAACGCTTGTGATAATTTTTTCACGAGAACAATTCAATAAAACTGTTGCATCGTTCCTCGAATCGCGCCATTCTATTTTCGCATTGTCGCATCATCGAGCAATCACTTTTCCCATGAGTGCTGCGAGGAAAAAAAAAGGAGTTCCCAGGTGTTCTCCGCAACGGACCGCGTGCTGACCGAATAAGGAAATATTAGATAAATCACACAGCGAAGTCTGTGCTGTCCAGCAGAGTCGTGCCTGCATTATTCCCGCGAGTATGTTCACTTTTATCTCGCTTCTTCGTTTCTCTTTCCGCCTCGCCGCGTCTGTCTCTCCTCCAGCCGCTTACCATTAGAGTCATTATGCCGACGTCGAGAGAGCATTTGGAATCCTTTTACTTACGAATTAGGAGATCTTCCGTTAGCTCGAAGGCATTCTTGACATTTCTGCGAATTTTCGATGAAAATAATTTACATACTTTATACTGTGCATATTAAATCGTATTGTATTTTGAAGAATGATTTCACAAGAGAGAAGTAAATATTTCGAATTCCTTTAACGTCACATATTTAAATTACGCGAATATTCGTATCGTGAAAGTTCCGTTTCCAGTTTACAGAGAGTTTGCTTCTGAATTTAAAATATAAAAGTGATCGCTTACTTTTGCACACAATTGTGCATCCGCCGAGTTTCGGCACTCTTATAAAGAGACATTCGGTGGTGTACGTTAGCTATTCCCGCAAAACTCGTCGAATTGTCAGGCGACGGAGCGTTTAAGGAGATCGGTTGAATCAGAGGTTGTGCGAAATCCTGCGCTTCCTGCTCCTAATTGGACGCTTTTCACGGTTTCGTGACTAAACCTTCTCTTTAAAAGCTCGGAGAATAATCGAAGATCGTGATCGCCGTCTTTGGCGAAGGTCGGTCGCACTTATTCTTTCTCAGTTTCCGGGTGAGTTTGTCCGTTTTTTCACCTAGTTTCATCAGATACTTTGCGACAATCGTTTGAATATAAAGCTTTATACGTACTTTTAATTTAGTGATACGCTAATTGAATGATTAAGCCGATTGTACAACAAGAAATATTTAAAAATGTTGAATTCTGTATTCGGCTTTTTCTGTCTTGTAAATCATTTAATAATACCACGGTCGCGTTTTTTATTACGACAGTATTAATAATAAACAGAATACATCCCCTTAGAAAAGAGGAAAGATCCGCCCGACAGTAGTGGGGGCGAAACGAAGCCTTCGAGCAGCGAACTCGCAGCAGCTGGTGTAATTGGAGCCGCTACTGTGAATTCGACGTCACAAGGCAAAGGAACAAAAAGATCGCGCCGATAGTAAGTATCTGGTAAAATTTTTCAAACTAATAACGATGAATTCAACTATCTTTTGTAAACTACATGTATCAAGGACCGGTGATAAAAATACAAAAAAAAAAAAAAAAAGGAGCGATCGGTTTTGTATTTCGATTTATAAGACTTTTTTACGTGAAAAACGCTCGATATTTTCAATCAGACTTTCTTTAAAAAAAAAAAAAAACCAAAACGATAAAATTAACTACAAATGCTGATATTTGACACTCGGATCTTCAAACTAACTTGCTTTGTCTTTAAACAACCGTTGTTCGAGCGCTGATGAAGACTGCGACGATCCCGGCACCAAAGCGGTGCGCGAGAAAGAACGTCGCCAGGCCAACAACGTGCGTGAAAGGTTAGTGAACACACGCAGTACGCACTTTGTTGCATCTTGATACAACAATTCCTTCAATATCCCGTTCTTGTTGCATAATATCTCTCCTTCTCTCCCTCTCGCTCTCTCCGATATATATTGTAATACTTACGATGTAAGTGATATATATATATATGAAATCCCAGCTGCACACATTCTCGGAGAAAGTTTCTCCGACACTTATAGTCGTATGCATGCCTTTTGAACGAGGTGCTATGTGTGACGAGCAATGAAAACACGAGATACATCAAGATCGTGAACGATCGAAAAATAATAACGATATGTGGCATGTTTACGGCTTTGTCGTACAAGATCAAATATCCTGCAGTTCGAATCCACCTCCTCACATCCTCTCTTGCATTCGTTGCACTGTATAAGGCCCGTATTCAGGCGCGAAAATTAAAATGGTTCTGGTTAAGGACAGAAATGAGACGAGATGAAGATGAAATGTTAACAGCTCTCTCGTGCGTGCCTACAAATCAGTCTCATTTTAATTTAGCTGCGATTCGGTCCCTAGACATGCTATTTCGTTTAGAGAGTTCCGCACTTTTTCTGCATTACTAAACGTTGCATCATTAAATCGCTCAGTTTAGATTTTTTCAGATTTGTATTTTTACTGTACTTTTTTATCCATAATGAATTTGAGATTAAAACAAAAAAAAACATGTCATATTATTTCTAGATGAATGAATCACTTTGTTCACACGTATATGTATGTATTATTGATTTAAATTATGTGACTGTTATATTTTTTAAGTAAAAACATTATTAACTGTTACTTACGTTTGTTTATATTTCTTGATAATGTCTAGCTTGATTTTATACACATGTTTATAAATTTTTGTGCTACTTTTAGTTTCTTTTTTATTTTATTATTATTTCTTCTGAAATTCTGTAACACTTTGACAGTTATAGATGTCATCTGCATTCTGAATTTTCTAGGTAACAGCATCATAATAGAGGAATCTGCATTTTTCGATCGACGTCTGACGCGATTTATTAATTGTTGATTGTTCTGTGCAAAGAATACGGGCCTTTAAATTCGTAACCTACTTACTATATCCACTACTTCGAAATTATGAGACCAGTTGCGTGTGTTCATTATCATATCGCTTATGTATGTGTTGCAACAAAAGAATACACGAAATACGCTCGAACAACAAACAAATGTACATCTATTTAACCGTCAAAAGTACTTAAATATCAGCAAGTCAACAATTTAAGGCTTGTTAGGTATAATTTAAGTAATTTAGATTAAAATAAGTGACATAAGTCAGGTGATTAATCGCGTATTGTTATTGCGCAACTGTTGTTCGAGCGCTGAGGACGAGGATGACGATCCCGATATGAAGGCACAAAGGGAAAAAGAGAGGCGGCAAGCAAATAACGCTAGGGAAAGGTAAGATCAATGATCTTGAAAGCGGACATAAACAAAAAACAAAAAAAAAACAGTTAATTTTAATTTATCCGCGATAACACGTTTTACGTGCGAGAACAATTCTGGTCAACAATACCAGCGGCCCGTATTCTATGTACATATATGTGACATAACAATACGAAAATAATTTAAATGAGAAAAAGTATTTTTGAAGAAAAATAATGACATGTTTCTTTGTATATATTATACTTTAGAAAAGCGCGATGTAATTTTGATGCATATATAGAAAATTGTGTTTTACAGCATGTTTATATAAATGCAATTTTAACAAAGAGTAGCAAAAATATTTTGTGATAAGTACATGTATGTTTTTTCCACAATTCACTTCCTGCTGTATTAATTTCTATTGCAAAAATAAATTAAAAAAAATATTCCTTGAAAATCCTATGCACTATGTGTGAATGTGTGAATGTAAAAAATGTAATATATATCAAGAAATCATTTGTAAATTACTTAATTCAGTTTATTACCATTCTCTTTAACGTTGAACTTTGAAAAACATTTCTTGGTCTCTTAATAAAACGTTTGATATTTAAATATACTTTATTGTATTTCCTATCACATAGGATACGTATCAGGGACATAAACGAGGCTTTAAAAGAACTTGGTAGAATGTGTATGACACATCTAAAGACGGACAAACCTCAAACAAAACTCGGTATTCTCAACATGGCTGTTGAAGTTATAATGACACTTGAACAGCAAGTCAGAGGTATGTGTTATTTTATAGATTTATTGTTGCACAATTTCACAACATATCAATCTATTAATGTGCTTTGTTATGCTTTTATTTTTTTGTTTTCAGAGCGGAATCTTAACCCGAAGGCTGCGTGCTTAAAAAGAAGAGAAGAAGAAAAAGCCGAGGATGGTCCTAAGCTACCAGGGCATCTTGCCGCGCACATAGCACATCCGCATTCTCATCCACACGCACACTCTCAACCGCCCTTCCCTACATTACCTGTAAGACTTCGTTAACATCAGTAAAATTGGTACGGATGTTAGGCATGTTGCGCCTTGAAACGATCAACTAAACCATTTTATTTTTTTGTTTCAGGGTCCACAACCTTCCCTTCAGCACAATCCACCGCAGCCGCAGTAGCAGCGGCTCAGTGGTGGTATCATTCTGTGTTAAGGGGTAGATTCGTCTTAAAATATCGATAACATTAACGAAATGTGACTTGCATACCAATTATAGAAAGTTTTTCTGCTCTTCTGTGGGAATGTGTGCAAAAAATTGTGGATATTGCACGGTGCGTCGAGGAGTTTTAGCAAAAAGAAGAGATGATAAAGAATCTTTAATCCAATTATTGTTTTTAATATTGTGTTTATTACTTAATATATTTGTATAATAATTATTATTTATATATCTCTTAAAGAACGCGTCTGTAGATCATATATTAAAATCACGATTTATATGTTAGTTTTAACAGATACGCGTTTTAGTATTATATGAGGAGAAGCGGCACATGAAATAACCATAATTTTTTTGCAAATTTTCTACAATATGTAGGTAACATGGAGGAAAATTATATGCTCACGCGTAAGCATATAGCGCAGGTAATTTTAAGAAGCATCTACCCCCTCAAGGCGGCTTCAAATTATTTTTATAAATAGCGAAAAGAAAAAAAACAAAGGAATATGGTTCCTCTCTTTCGAGATATATAACGTGTAGTACGATCGAGGTTTTATTAACGGTCGAACTTCGCTGCTGACTCATGTTAAATTGCCCACTTTTGTGTATACACTACTGACACGTTGCGTTTACGTTATAGTACGCAATAGCTAGAAAGAGAACTCGAGTTGGCGAGAAACAGAGTCACTGACTAAAGATGAAGATAAAGGCAGCATATTTCCAACATCGATCTAGCGTTTAGATTTATCTTATTACAAAAAGAAAATTGGCAAATTTCGATTGTTAAAACCTGCTCTTAAGACTTTACTCTTTTAAACAGAGTATGAATCGTTACTAATATATGTAAATATAATGGATTATATGTCGCCTTTATGTTGATAATTAGACATTTGGCAATATTGTATATAAAAACTATTATTATTTACTAGAGAGCGTTCAGAAAGTGAATTGAAGATGCTTTGCGGTTCGTTCACGCTCGGGAGAAACATGTTTACGAGCATTCAGCGTAGAAAGAAATTCATATTCCGATATATTTGTATCTTCTCTCTCAATACGAATATAATTTTATTAGAGAAGCAACCACATTAAACGGTAATGAAAGTACAAATATCTAGTAATATTGATGCATTTGTGTCGCGGTGTTTACTACTACTTGGAAAAACTTGAGATATGCAATAATAAATTCTCAGAGAATTCTCTATCTGAGATAACAATAAGAATTTTCGGAGAATTTTGTAGAGATTTAGGGAATTTTTGTTGAAATTTTCTCCTAGAGATCTTACATTAGAACTTTTAAGCGTGAAAAACTTTTAAAACGACTAATCGAAGAGAACATTATCTCTTCAGTATCATTTCAAAAATTTCATAAAAACATGATTTAATTCTTCATGTTTAATTATTTTTAATTCTTTGTTTTTATCGTTATATATAATTGGGACAAGAAAAAAAATCTACTATTATATTATGATTATAACTATATACTCTGTGCCTACTTCAAAGTTTTATTAAATTTGAATAAAAATCCCTCGATCGGAGAATTGGTAAGAAAGTTTTTTTCCAAGATTGAATAAACACTCAAAGTGACTTACGGAATTAAAACTCCTGTTCCAAATATAGAATATTTAAATATAAACAGCAGATTTATATATAAACAGTTTTATTAAATATATATATATACATATATTGATAGAGAAGATACAGTTTCTAAATATATAATGTGTGTGTGAATTTCTTTCTATATCGCATTATATATTTACATATTATAATACTCTAACATAAACATTCTATACAAAGAAAAATAAAATAATTAAAATTTGCAGTAAAATATCTAAACAAAGATATATTTGCAAAATATTTATTTGCATGTATCATTACGTGACGTATTTATTTTGTTCAAATTACGTTTAAAATTTGACCATGCCATTCAAGTGCCATTTAGAATGTTTTTTGATTTTAGTATCAAGGTTATTATGAACTATTCATTATAGTTTATATATATATATTAAGCGTTATTTATACATATGCGCTCGTTGCTATATAAATTGCTTGATATTTATTAGCCATTTTAATTTCGGATAATATGATTCTTACAATTGTAGGAAGTTAGAGCGTGAACGATCCGCGCCCAAAACCGAAGAAGCATACATTATGAAAAATATTGTAAGAAATAAGCAGTTGGATTTTATATTCAACGAATGATTTAATCAACGGATTATTTAAGCGTTTTACTTTAGTAATCGTCCGATTCTTTAACATAATAGAGTAATAAACGTTTAATTTAAGCCGTTTTATGACCAACATTCGCGAATGTATTATTAGCTATTTTTACACTAATTACATGTGTCTTTTTTTTATTGTCTGTGTTTAAATATTAATATAAATTGTATAACGCGTTAAAATGAATTTTCTTTCCCAAATGTTATAGAATATTGCAGCATTGAGAAAAGAGAGAGCATTGAACACGTGCAACCGACACGAACCACGAAATCCAAAATCAATTATCCAGACTGAACAAATTTTACTATTTGTTTTCAGAAATATCTGCTATATAATGAGTGCGCACACATTGCCATATATGTCATCAGTAAGAAACGGAAAGCATTCATTTGTGCCAAGACGTGCTCGCTACATAAAATATTACAATACTTGCAATGTGTATATTATCTAACATCATTTAATAGATGCACTTTACAGATGCAGTGCTTTTCTTTCTTAATGTTATGTTGCAGAAAAAACAAATTTATGATTTTTCGGTAATATCAGCTGGTTTTGGTATACATATATACATCGTCGAATCACTCTGGACTTTCTCGGACTTTTGGAGCGTCCTCTTATTGCGCTTGCCTTTTTGCCGGTCAATCGGGCAAAATTTCTGTACTTATATGTACTCGATAAAGTAAAATATAGGTCAGAAGAGAATGAAGTAAAAAAAAAAGCTTGATAAGATTAAAGTCGTTATAAAATACGATATTTAACTCGCACAGGTATGAGAGAAGACGGTGCAACCAATTCGTCATAATCATGATTAATTATTATTATTAATTATTATTATTATTATTATTATTATTATTATTATTATTATTATTATTATTATTATTATTATTATTATTATTAGCAATTAATTATACCATCACGTCGGTGAGATTTTTCGTAATATGAACAAAGGAGGGCGGGACAATTTTGTTTTTGAACAAAAATATAGCTCAAACGTATTTGTATCTCCTCCTCCTCTCCCTCACACACACACATACACACATACATACATACATACATACATACATATACAGTTGCCATGTATATTTTAATTTATTTAGATTCTTAAATAAATTTTATTGGAAAAAAAATCAATGAAGACGCATCCAAGTGTTTACTCCGCCTCTGTTCTTTTCTTTTTTGCTTTTGTTTCTTTTTCTATATCTTCTCTGTGCGTATATATCTATAAGCGTGTTTTTGCATTTCTCTTATTTTGCTTTCCTCTGCAAAATATGCGTAGCTATATTTTTCTTCAAAAGCATCACATTGTGTCTTACAAGAATTACAGGAAGATCGTGCGGAACGATGTATATTTCTGCTCAGGCTCTGCGACAAAAAAAATATTTTCTTTTTTTTGTCAATTTTCTAAACTTCTAAACTCATATCAAAAAATATATCAAACACATATCATATGTATGTACATTCGTTGTAGGTACAAGCAAAGGTACTTCCTCTTTCGCTCACACTTTTGTTTTTAATAGTTATATTCTTTTGCAATGTAATTTTTCGAGATACGAAATTCCACGTGTTATGAAGGAAATAATAGGAGTGATATCATGACATATGTGTCAAATTAGATATTGAGTATACGGCTTATCACGTTCTTGCTATTCTGCTATTAATGTCGTGTTTATGATTATTATTTATACTTTCGACTTCTGCCATTTATTGTCAGTTACATAAAAATATAGTATGTTGAGGAAAAATGTTTATCAAACTTGCCATTAAAACAGTTCAAATGTAAGATAGAAATTATTACAATACGTGAATGATAACGCAATTATACACAGACGACTCTAAGTACTATTAATACTCTTTCCCGATGTGACATTTGATACGATATATCATATTTCAAATTATTTTTTCCCGATCAATGATGAATATAGATTGCAAGAAGAGCTGGTGAGATTGTTCCGAAATACTTTTTATAAGCTGTAAATTCGTTCAAATATTTTCTAGATTATAGATTTTCCGTAAAAGAAAAAAAAATCTTTTATTCTTTTCAGTCAGATTCTATAGATATTAGGTGATTCAATCGGCAAAAGAACTCGCACAACCTCGCTCCAAGTTTAATTAATAATCATTAATCATGCTACGTTGTGCTCTGGCAACGCTTTATTATAAAATACTTAATCAAAAGAGAGAAATAAATAAAAACTCAACAATGATTGTAAATTTACGATAAATTGCAAAACAAAGCCGCTCACAGACATTAATAAAATACACGATCACACACTTGTACTCGCGAAGGTAATCATGTAAAATAATAACGACAATAAATAGATTGTAAGCCAGTCTAAGCTAGCCACTTGTCGATAGTCGTAGATAGTCAAAGTGAAGCTGAAAAAAAAAAAAAAAAAGAAATCTACATACACGGGGGGTCGAAGTCGAAATTGTCGGTCAAAGGTCCCTTCACACAGACCTTTGTACATGAAACGAAGTGATTACACACTTATAACGACTTAATTTGACATAATTTTGAAATACGCGCGTGTTGTGGATACCAGGCCATCGTCGAGTTTTCGTTAGACTAATATCGATATATGTCACGTTGACAAACATGTAACACCGACAAGAAATCAATAAATACTGTTAAGCCATTTAAATATCAGTGAGAGCATACGGAACTATTTGTTGCGGTCTAATTGTGTAAAAGAATTCAGTTTGATCGGTACAATTGCGAATTGATAATTATCATATCATGTAAGGTGTAAACTATATATATTAGGAATATAATATAGTATATTGTATAATATGTAATAAAAAAAAAAAGAGATTAAAAGGCGTGAGTTGTGTAGGCAGTTTGTGTGAATGGGCCTGAAGGGTGTAAAAAAAAAAAAACAAAAAAAAACCGATCTCTTCGACCCTACATGCGAATAAGAAGAAAATGCGATTATTAATATTAATGAGAAGTACGGAAATGAGTATATAAATACATAAACTGAATAAGAGAGAGCGAAAGAGAGAAAGAGAGAAAGAGAAAAAGCGTGAAAGAGCGAATAAGTGTATCGATTGAGAAAGAAAAAATTATGTAATTATATCACTAGTAATATTATTATCGCTAATATAATAAATGTGCCATTTTTTCCATAATCACAGTGTCGTCTGACGTTGGATCCTGTGTGGTCCGTCGAACGTTTCTTTTTTTTTTTCTTTAATATATAATTTTGTTACATGCGCTAGAAGTTTTTTTTTATTATTCGCTTTTTTCTTTCTCACTCGTTATTTTATTTGTATATTATACTCTCAGTATTTTATTCTAGACAATATTTACTTTAACTCTTACGATTTTTTTGCCCCTATGATACACACACTTTTGATTTAAGTTCAATTGTATTTTCATTATACGCAGACTTATAATTAGCTACATTATATGCACAGTATGTAGATATTTTTAGTAAATTATCGAGTACGACGCGACTCAAATGTGTCCGTGCTTGATCATCATTTTTAACTGATCTATTACTAATATATATATATGTGTAAAACATTTATAGTCCGTGCTCGTGGAGTTTATACTTCTCGTACCTCATGTTACAGAAGGCAAAATTATCGTGCTACATTTTTGATAAGTCGCTGATGAATTTTTTGAAGAAAACACACACAGCGGAGAAATAAACTTATTAATTTAATATGTGAAACTGAGTGGTTATATAACGACAAACCAATACTCTCCTTGTGACCTTTGTGCGTGCATTGATGGAAATCTTTATTGCATTCTGTGAGATGACTTCTCTAATCTAATAGTGCACAAGATTTCAACTTTACCATTACATAAGTTAATTGCGTGCGGTGTATTATGTAATAGTTATTGCAAAATCTATTGACACAGCATAACGTTGGCGGGTTTAAACGTCGCTCTCGGAAAATTAACCGAATATGGAGAAATGTGTGTTCGTACAGTAAAAAAATTTCTAGAGACTCTTTCCGGGGTTATTCATCTACGTCTCTCTTGTCCACATATACGTTATTCAGCGCGGAATATTTGTTTGTTTATTCTCTTGACTTCGCGTTCTTTTTAATAGAGAAATAGAAAAATGCGACGCGTTACATAATTCTCAACGATGTTTGAAAACGAGAAGACAGAAATTTCTCAATAAAAATACAAAAAATAAGTATTTTTATTTAATACAGTATCTATTAAACTTACATAACATTATGTAATTATAAACATATAGCTTTCTTTCGTTATATACCGACTGTAAGGACGACATCTCTTTTACTCAATTACTTATCTCTTATTATTGTTCTTGATAATTTGTAAAGTTAACAAGAAAAATTTATTCAATACTTATGTAAACTACAATCTACATAGCTATATTAATATTAATTTTTACATTTTATTTTATTACAATTTGTTGAAGTTAAAGAAAACAATTTAAAAAATCCTCAAAAAGTTATATGTTTCATCTCGAAAAAACACGCGGTTACAAATATTAGTCTATTTGCAACTACGAGAAACATTATTTCAGTCTTGATAAATTTATTTTTAAGACTATGTAAACTAACACACGGACGAGCGCAAACCAGCCAAATAAAACAATTATGTCATACCAGAATGTAGATTTTAATATGTCTAGCTCTTTCAATATCAACAACGGCATTTGATGCTGGCAATAAAGTTTTTTGCAAGTCAATATCTCTCGTTGAAAACCGTAAATCGCTTGCATTAAACCGTCGAAAGAAAATCTCATATAATTTAAATAACTTACGTAATAAAGGATTCGAGGCATGTGAGCGAAAACACATAAGTAGCCGCACAAAATCAGCATCACGGCTATACCGATTGATCCGACGAAGATGCTGTTAACTGGATTAAAAGCTGCTCCCAAACCAAGACCTATGCTATCCGCGATAAAAGTTGTCAGAGTCAAAGTAAGAGAAAACATAATGAACCGATACAACTCTAAGGATTGGCTGCTCAACAAGTAAACGGTGCTCGAATAAATTAGGGCAAAGATTAAATGCGTCGGTATATTGATTACCAGAATTGCTATGTAGTAAGTCTTCAATTGATACCAGTTGTTGAAGCGCTCCTTTCGCAAGATACACATCTCCATAGGAAATGTTAACGCGGCGGGCATCATAGTAGTGTAAGTCAAAAATATTATGCTAACTACTAAAAGACCGACATTACTGAAAGTCTTTTCTGCATCTTGGCCGGCTTTTTCAAACAACAAGCCCAGCAATACGGCCACCAAGAAGTATGCGATCGCTTTTATGTGCGTTGTCATCCAGTTGCGGTGCACTAATATTAAGCTACGACGTATCAATATCCAACATTTCGTCATTTCCGTGGGCGAGCTGATACTCAACTGCTTTATGTTTTCGTTGAACGACGAATTTTTGTGTACATCCTTCAGCTGGTTCCTTTGGCAGTAACTTGCCGCGGTAATGAATTGTTGTTTGTCACAAGTGCCATATTCTTGGTTCATCACGTCCAGCATGTAGTCCGCGGGATTGTGATACTTGAAGCATTGAAATCCTTGGTTGGCAAAATAGATGACCGCGTTCTCGGGTGTGCCGGCGTACATGCACTGACCGTCGTCTATTAAGTAGATGTAGTCGAACATCTCGTAGATCGTGGTGCTAGGCTGATGAATGGTGCAGATTATTGTTCTGCCGCTCTTGGTCAAAGATTTTAGCGCGCTAATACAGTGCAACGACGAAATTGAGTCCAGACCGGTAGTCGGCTCGTCTAGAAACATCACTGGCGGATTGTCAATCAATTCCAGAGCGATACTCAGCCGCTTCTTTTGTCCGCCACTGAGCCGTTCGACCGGCGTGTTCTTCGAAGTCATTAGATTTAGATTAATCAAGATATTGTCGATTTGCATTTGTCTCTCTTCTGCAGTTTTATTCACTTTTAATTGAGACGCTATCATCATGCTTTCTTGAACGGTGAAGCAACTGTGCAGGTAATCCGTCTGTTGGATATAACACAATTGCTTCTTGTATTTCCACGACTGTTTATCGTTGCAGCCGTTATATTTGATCGTGCCCGTCGATTGTTCCCCGTTGAATCCGCTCAAAAGACTTAACAGCGTGGATTTTCCTGCACCGGACGGTCCCATGATGCCTGTCAGTTCCCCGGCTTTGAAAGTCCCATTTAGATCTTTTAGAATCTTCTTGCTAGATTTGCGATGTCCTGTCCGAGTCTCATATGACAAGTTCTTGAAATAGATATCGATCATCTGATCGTTTTCCATGCTCAGCATGATCGAAGACATCTGTGACATAATTAGATGATCTACTTTCACACAATTGTTTTGTCTATCTTCTTATCGTTTGGTCTTCACCTCTTCACCCACGTTTATCTTTCGAAAGAAAGTGATATTGTAACTAGGCTGTTTGACGTAAGAGAAACAGATTTAGTGTACTACTTATTTCATATCTGTAAAATATCTTTGTAATTGTGCGAGTTTTCAATTGTACACTGGGCGTTTCCAAACATTTTGTTTTGCTCGAGATTGTTATTCCGATAAAATTAAATATCGAAAATCGTTCTTTCGTGTTTATCTTCGTTCCTCGTTCACCTGCAAACACAAATATTAATTTATTAAGACAAAAAGCCACTTCGAACAAAACAAAAAAATAATGAAAAATGTGAAAATTTAAAAGAGAGAAAGAAAAAATTGTTTTTTGGTTTAAATCGCATTAGTTTCATTTTTATACCGACATGGACATTTCAGTTCACTTCATCATTTAAAAGCAGTCTGATACTGAGATGCTCTTTGTCAGAAGTCTCTTTTTATAGCATTGGATCATGGAGAGAGGAGATGTATATAGTAGAGAAGAGTGATGCAGCGGAAGGGATATGTAGTAGAGAGATGTGTGACATAAGATAATAAATTTGACGTTGAGAAAGGCAATTAAGAGCCAATATACAGAATGTAGTTGTATGTGCAGAATTTATTAAGAGACCATTTCAATCCTTGGTTTAGATTTTCATCAGCGGTATACTTATTACTCAAACTAACACAAGATCAGCCGCATAGTGGGGTGAAGAGATTTGTCATAATGTTGACGAGAATAAAGTATACCGTTAACGACCGATTCACCTCACTGTACAAAGTACACAAACTCACTGTAGTGATCTTTTTACTTTCTATATTTTCTTTTAAGTCACTATATTTTTCTCAGATAATTATCTCTTTGTCTCAAGGTTTACTGGTTTCTTCAATCAAGTGTGTTTTATTCATGAGTAATTTGTACGTTCAATTTACGCTACTAATTTTCTGGAAAAATAGCCGTGTATATGATTTTAAGGTAGTACTTCCGCGAAATGATTTTCTTACAAATGTGCTAAAATTTTGAATACAAGTAAAGTTAAGTTTATGTTGTTATGCAATTAGAAACTTATTGACCGTCTAGTTTTTGAGATAATTTTAATTAAAATGTGCAGTCTTAACACGTGGTGCATATACGCAACTCAAGGTAACGTCACTTTTAAATATAACATCCATACAATTCTTAAGATTGTTATAAAAAACGAGTATGATATAGAACAGAAATATATAAATATTATAAAAAAGTTTCAAAT
>QVNV01027903.1:0-22352 GCA_014825455.1 Pseudomyrmex pallidus
TAGAAAACTCTCAAATCTCAAACCAGTAGAGCTGAACACGCGGCACACCACGGCACACAGTACGTGCGACACGCGGTCTCTCCAAGGTAATGTACTAATATTCAAGAACTCTCCGATAAATCGTTTGTTAAGAAAATATTTTTGGCAAATATATTTTCGACGAGAGAGAGAAAAAGTGATTGAGAAATATTTCGCAAAAAAAAAAAAAAAAAAACTTTGAGATGTCCGCTGATAATTACGATAGATATGGATTTGAGGCTGAATGGTATGACAAGATTGCTTGCATAACGAAGAAATTTTATTTGTATTATTATCCGTCCGATAATACTGTTGAACTGGTATGTTATTTACTGGTGGAATTTTTAAAAAACACAATTGTCGATTTTTCAATATAATTCTACGTACGTATTCCGACGAGACACGTGCTATTCCACTGAGCTCGCGTATTTATATGTGTGCGTTTCAGTTCGACTTGAGAACACGAAGGACGTTCTTGAGAAGGACGATATGCGAAGGCATCCAGGTGAGGGATTTCCACCCGAATGCCGTGGTTACCTTATTTTCGAGAAGCTTGAAGATTTTAGGTTATGCAGACGACTACACCAGAAACAAACTCGGGACGCAATTACAAAAGTAACGGAAATAACGGTTTAATTTATTGTGTTTCTGTGATGAGTCGAATTTTTTTTAGAACAGATTTGTTCTGACGCAACAATCCTTGTTTCAGTATCTTCGTGCTCTTGAAACCGGAGGTAGTTGAAGAAAAACTTGGTGAAATACTGAAAATAGTTGTAGCTAATGAGTTTGCTATTGCTAATATAAAAATGATACAATTGACTCCGGATGAAGTTCAATCGTATTATCCTATAAAAGACCGTGCTACACAAACGTAAGATCTCAATAGATATCGGCATGATTTTTAAAAGTCGAACTTTCGGTATCGTTTTGCTCGAATTCTGTAACTGTACCGATTTGTGCAGATCTGTTGTAGATCATCTGACTTCTGATCGTGTCGTTGCTCTGGACCTGGCGGGACAAAACATTCTAGAAAAATGGCGAGAATTAGCAGGTCCAGAAGACAGTGAACAAGCTCGTGTAGAGGCACCCTTTTCTTTAAGAGCTTCCTTCGGAACCGACGAGATACGCAATGCCGTATACGGTTCCGAGAGCCTGGAAACAGCAAGAGAAGTACAAAACACATTGACAATCACATCTTGTTGATCGTATCTATTGAAAGCACATTTTAATTGTTTTTTAATATCCAATTCAGGAGCTGCAGTACTTCTTTTCTGATGAGAGAAGTTTGAATATAGAATCAAAAACTACCGCTGTTTTGAAAAATTGCACCTGTTGCATCATCAAGCCACATGCCGTACGAGAGAAGCTTACAGGTAAATTGAATAACATTTTGTACACATTATTTGTGAGATAAGATCTAAACAACACGCAATATTTTCAATAACATAATGTGTTTTCAATGTAGGCGCCATCATTGATGATATTCAAAGAGCAGGATATACGATTACAGCGTTGCAACAATACTGCATCGATCTGAATGTCGCTAATGAATTTCTAGAAATTTATAAAGAAATTCTTCCCAAAGAAGTTCCCGTATGTTTTTGTCTGTTATTACATTTTTTTAAATGATGAGCGAGACATCATTTCCGAAATTATTTTAACCCTTGTTGTCCACACTTCCTTCCCGTAACATAAACCCCACTGAGGATCCACTGGACCCCAGCCTCTTTGAAAAATTCTAGAAATTGCTCTATTCAATTTTTCATCTTGAAAAAAAATCATAGATACTCTCCAGAGGATGCTGAATCAAGAATCTTATTTTTGAAATCTGAATTTGTTATTATAATATGTCAAAAAATCGTTTGGAGTTTTACTTACTTAAAAATACGCTCAAAGTTATGCTGGGGTCCCATGGATCTCAGGTGGGCAATAAGAGTTAACATAAATGCTTGCTGCAGGAAATGGTGAAGGAGTTGCATTCTGGTCCCTGTATCGTCATGGAGATAACGCAAAAGGATTACAATTCCAACATCGTTAACGATTTTAGGAATTTGTGCGGTCCGGCGGATCCGGTAAGTACGGCGGCATTTTCTTCATTGCATTTTAATCTGTAAAATTTTTATTGACACTGTACGTTTGACGGACAGGATATAGCGCGGAAAGCCAGACCGAATACACTCAGAGCCAAGTACGGGAAAACGAAAATACAAAACGCCGTTCACTGTTCCGAATTGGCCGAAGACGGCGTACTAGAGGTGACTATTTAAATTTTTTCGCCCACAATTTTGTTGTTGTACGTGTATTTCTCGTAATTCAACGTAACGTATTGTTTTTAGGTACAATATTTTTTCACGTTACGTCTCGTCTAATTGTAAGACGGAGCCCGAGAGATCTCACGAAGAAATGTAAATCTACGACGCATATTTGAATTTGGAGTATTTTTATCTTTGTACTTAAGTAAAAAATAAAACAGAAGATCTCGCAAAAGTATATATATATATTTATTTAAACGTATTCACATTTCGTGAAGCTAACAACCAAACCAAGGTTGTTCGAGCGAAATTTCATTACTTTTCGATCAAGGATGATCGAAAGGCGTGGAAAGTTGGTTCAAATCGTTTTTAATCGTTAGACCATTGATAGCGCGCGTATCTAAAAGTAACTGTTATTTACAGCGTTGCGTCTGGTTTACGCGAGGAAACTTTCTATCTCTCGATGACGCCGCGTATACGCGATATCGCTCGATCAGCGAGATCGACTTTCATGCACATCAAAGAGCTTTTTTATGCATTCTGTCTAATAAATAACAAAATATAAGTATATACAAATAAAGTTTTTATCTTATTACTTTTTATTTTGTCTCTCCCTCCCGGTGATTCCGTTATACGTACGGTTTCTGTATATTCGCACCTTGATTCGCGCTCGCGTAAAGGTCGCATCTCGCTGGACTCTTACTGGACAAGGGCTTCCGGAGAAAGGGGGAAGGGGGACTCCTGAAGTGGCTCGAAGCTAGTTTCGCAATATGTGCCACTTTGGTACGCGGTATATTACTATCGCGAGAGAAGATAATTATTTCTTAATTCCTTCGCGCGCGCACACGCTCACACAATAGTTGATTGAGAGAATATGGAAAAATTCAAATTCCTTATTTAGTTCTCGATAATAAAATAAGCGCTCCTTTTAAGATATTTTTTTGCTGTATTATGCAAGTTTTTTTTTCTCCCCCAATAAACCGAGTTTGCTCCAAATTTCCACCAATAATTTTATTTTATTTAATTCCGAGTGAAGTAAGCGCTCGCGTCAAAATTTTGTTTCAAGTTTGCATGTAACATCGAGAGTACACACGAGTCGGAGCACGTTAATTCCGCGTCGCGAGGAAAATACATAGGTTGCTAATGCGATTTACAACGAGGAGCTACGGAATTCGCCGTGTGCCTTAATAACAACATGGTGATGCGTGTCAAGGATTTTAGTTTGTAGTCCATCGGCGAGGATATGATACTCGAAGAATAAATCGTTCTCTCAGGGTCTTTAACTTAAGAAAAGGAAAAAAACAAAAGAATCGCGTTCGCATTGTCTTGTAAAAGCTTGCACGTAAAAAAAAAAAAAATTCCATTTTCCGCACTATTTGAAGCTTTAATTTCTTCCGAGAATCGTGTATATATTCTTCCGAAAGAATAAGTTTTCCAGAAGATGAGACGAGATAATGAAGATTTTTCTAAAAGTAAAAATATATACATAAGTTATTCCATTTTTTCTTCATGAATGTTTAATGATTTCTATCGAATGTGAAGAAAAATTTGCTCCTCGGCTAAAACATCCTTGCGATGAGCTTCTCATCGCGACCGTTGCATTTGCAATTAGATCGGATCGGCGGATTGGAATACGCCGTGCTCTTTCCTTTCAGGCTTGTCGGTAGCTTGTACCGAGATGGCAGTATTGCGGTTGACATCGAACCGTACGGATCCGTCGTAAATTTTTCAACGAGATCCGTTATCATTTTATCCGATTTTACTTCGAAAAAGGTGTGTGAAATTTTTCGCCCACTATCACTCGTCGCCGTTCAACAGATGTTGTCGTATCTCCGAACCGATTTCTTCAACTGTGTTGACAACATTTATTTTGAAAATTCGAAAGAAGAAGAGAAGAAAGAAGAAACACAGATATTGTGTTTTTGAATCTTTCGTTCCGATCTAAACTTCGTCTAATAGATTTTTTACTTCGTGACTGCGAGATTTTGGAACGGCGCGATCTTATTGCTGACGCGAACACTCACACGCATATGAATGTAAGTCACGTTTTACGTTGAAGCTAATAAAAAATCTTTTCGAGTTGCGCCTCGCGAGCCGCAACTCGACTAACAACAGATTGTTACAAAATTTCTTAGTTTGCAGTCCGTCGACAAGACGGCTGAAAATTTTTTCATTGTTGAAAACAAAAAATTAGGAAGACGATGTAGAGTTTGCGATCAAAATATTTTGCGAACAATTGTACGTATAAAAACATTGTCGATCGTCATTCAGGTTAGGTTTATCTTCATCCATCATCTTCATTTTGTCTATTTATAGATACGTCAGGCTAGGCACATCCTTGCATTGTTACAAAGGATGTGCTATATATAACATTTATATATAAATATATTTCCGCCGTACATAAACCGCACATTAGAACGTGCGGAGTTCTAATAACATAATTCGTAAGTTCCTTTCAGCAAGCTCCAAAGACTTCATGGACTACAAAATAAGATAATAGATACTCGACCTAATAGTACCCGACCTCGATGTACTTGACCTAATTCGCGCTGTGTGCGAAAAATATTTTTTTTTTTTTCTCGTCCGGCGAAAACTCTCTTCGAAAGAATATATACGCACGCAATATACGTACGTCCTTCGCGTAATAAATAAATATTACGCGCGAACACAATCCCCGTAACTGCAAAATAAAGATCCGAGAATAAATTGATCTCGTGTAGGAGAAAACAAAAAAAAAAAAAAAAAAAAAAAAAAAAAAAATTTAAATTACACAGCGCGCGTAATATCACAGTCCTCTCTTCCGACGTGATTTTGAGTTTAAGTTTGTCATTAGCTTCTTACGCGTTTGTAATTATACAAGCGCGTGATTGACACATTGATTAGGCGAGATATACGCGTGCAAAGCAGAAATGAAAAACCTGCTTCAATCGCGCGCACGTGCAAGAAAATAAAACGCGTTTATTTTTGCTCCGAGAGAGAGGAAAGTGTTTGCGACAACAACAACAAAAAAAAAGAAGGCATTTTGTTTCATAATAAAGTTTGTTCGTTATATAATTCGACGTTTTGTTTGCAATTCTATCTGTTACAATCGTCGTTCGAACAATTAGAAAATAAAACGCGATTAAACGAGCGACGCGCGTACTACCGCGCGGAGCGCTCGCGATTATCGCGTGTGAACATCTTTTGCTTGTTTGAAAAAAATCCATCGCAACAGGAATGCGCGAGTGTGTCATTATTTTGCAAAGTCCTCCATTGTTCGCGGGAGATTATTATTTGAAGAGAAATCATTGGAAGGTGTCATTGTTGCGTCGGGAAAATCAAAACGGTATAACGCGAAAAGCACGTTGCGCGTGTTTTTTCTCGACACGCGCGCAGGAATTTTATCTTCTCGAGAGAAGGAGAGAGAGAAAGAGAGAATCTTCTCTCGCTTCTTCTCGCTTCCTTACTTTAATGACACTTCTTTCTAATCACATTGTGAAATCCGTGTCTCTCTTTTGTGCCAGTCTCCGCGCGAGGAGACTCTTCCACTTCATCTTCTTTCGCGGCCTCTCGAATGTTACTTTGTGCGTCGTAAATTACGCCAATAGATAAGACAAATATCCAAACGCGTGATATTGTCAGTTTTTTTTTTTTTTTTACAACTCGGTCGCGGTCGTTTGTGAGCAACCGCGAGTTTATTACCGAACTACTTTGCGATTTACGTTCTCGTATATTTTACTTTAGAGGCGCGTATATCTTTGCTCGAGACCCGCCGGGGAAAACAATACGATGCGCCTTCGTTTTCCGTGCAAATAAAAAAAAAAAAAAATAAAAAAAAATTCACCGAGTTAGATGGACGATGGAACGAGTTATGCAATTAAAATGGTCTAACCGACTCTCTCAACACCGGCAACAACCGGCAATTTTGCAGTTAATCGTGGTATTCCGTCTCGTAGTAGTGCGCAACGCGGACGAGACAATGCGAAATTATTCGCCGAACGTTAAACAACAGTGGTTGAACTAAGGCAGAGAGAAAATAACAATCTCATCACATACACACACACACACACACATACTCGCGTATAACATGTCGCGTTACGCGAATGAATCTTAGAAACGCATGTAACAACGCGCTCTCGGGTGGAAGAGGGGAAACACACGAATATGTGTACTTAATTTATTATTTCAACTTTTCTACACGACGACGAAAAATCATTCGCGCGATGACGATCATTCATGAACGCATCTCGCGTGTTTTTCGTTAATGACGAGCGTGAATCGCGCGCGATTCACCGAATTTACCTCGGACGAACGGAAGCCGATGTGTACACATAAACGTCCGTGACGTAAAATGTATTGTAAAACCGTTATGTAAAAGACGTGACGTTGTGTTTCGCATCGATACGGGCAAATTCGTGCCATTCTGTTTTCCGTTGCACACAATGTGCAATCAATTGTTGCGATAATGCAAAATAATTTTTATATAATTGTCAAATAATTGTTTTTTAATTATTAAATAAATTCACGCGTGTGTGCGTAGACGCGAGGAGCGGAACGCTAATGTGGAAGCGGTGGATGGGAAACCAAACGCTTTCTCACGTTCGATAACTTCGATCTGGAATATTAGCCCGAGACAAACCGCCAATCAAAAATGATAGCGCTGAACAGATTCTTCGAGAGAATCGGCAAGGATTTCCGACAGAAGGAGCTGATACCGTTGAAGATAATATTCTTCGTTCAAGCGTCCAGTAAGTTGCTCCAAGTCGCCACTTGGACGCGCGCGAGTTAAGTAAAAATACATTAAAAAAAAAAAAAAATTAACTAACGGAAATCTATTTGCGCGCGTACATGTTCTGTCCGCATGTTTCAGCGCTCTACGTGTTGTATCCGTACTTGACCATACACATGAGAGAACTTGGAATAAACGTGGAAGAGACTGCGATTATGAGTTCCATCACTCCTCTGGTGGCGATGATAATGCCGCCGCTCGCCGGCATGTTAGCCGATCGGATCGGAAATTTCAGAGTGAGTTTACAATCGACTCTCAATCTTTTTGCGTAACGCGTATTATATATACATACGCGAAATGTCAAGGAAACCGCTTGGTTTTTTCTCAATTTGCAACGCGGAGTCTATCTCCGAGAGCTAGCTCTTCTCTCTCTCGTGATTTGTAAAATAAAAATTCTAATAAAATTCTCCGTGTTCTTCCGTTTTAGATCTTGCTGTCGGTGTTTTCCGCGTTCGGAGGTCTGGCGGCATTGTTGCTGCTATTGGTGCCAATCGGCAGGATGACGGTACATTATCCCGAGAGGATAGTCATGGACCTCGGTTGTCAAGGTGATAACGCGGGCTCGCTGCTCTACACAATGAGCCAAACGCATCCATGCGAGACAAAATTGAGACCGGAGATCACGATGAGAGTAGAAAGTTGTGGGTGAGTGAGAAAAGTTGCGCGCGCGCGCATTTTATTTCTCATTATTCGGAAATAAAATAAATATCGAGATAACGAGAAAATGTATCAGGTTCAGACTTGGTATATCCAATGTGAAGATTGATTGGAAAAAGGGCTTTGCTGAACTTGTATATGCAGATTGATTTGTAAATGATCCAAACAAAAATATGTTTCACAAACGTTTTGACTATATTTCCAGTCCTCTTCAGTGTCTGTGTTTTACAAATTTAACAAAATAATAGTAACATAATTTGGTAACAAGGAAAATAAGATGTGTTAAATGGTTGAAATATGATTTGTGACGTAACTTTAATTAAACCAACATTCACGTTCTATTCGACGACATATGTAAATAAAAAAATAAATAAATTTCTCCCACGCACTCAATCTCGCATCACTCTTGCGTTGTTGCAAACGGCGTAATCTCTCTTTTTTTATTATTATTATAATTGCTTCATTATATTGTCGTTCAAATCGTGTGCAGATTCGTGTGCCGCGTGGAAGCGAGCAACGAGACGGATCGGGATGCGATTCTGAAATCGAAATTTTATACCGTCCGACACTCCGATTCACGGATCGGCGTTAACATCTCGTACAAATACACGGTTGCGCACAGCGACTTGTCAACGGTACGTTGCACATAGAAAAAAAAAACTGCATGTTAAACACAGAGAGAGAGAGAGGCCGCCTCTTGACCGGCCGAGCGGCGATACGATACCTAATATCGAGTAACGGATAAGCGGTCAGCAAGGTGGATATAATCGCTACTCCCGTCGGCGAACGCGCATAAAAGGACAGTGAGGAACTTGATATCCGTAACGCAAAGTTTTCGAGACGATGTAAAATCTCTCGCCATATCTCTCCGCGCGATATTCAAAGTTTTTCCTATTTCTAAAATAAAGTTATTTTACGTGAATTGTTGTATTTTTGTTTAAATAAAAATTGCAGAACACCGATCAGCAAGAGGACATGAAGGAGCATCGGCAAATGAGGAACAACGAGTTCTTCAAGACCGCGATTCGACAGGTCTCGAAGACGCGCTATTTCTTCCCGGCGGATCAGCTGTTCCCGTTTACGTGCGTCCCGTCGGAACACGCTCGGAATAATATTGACAATTTCACATCAACGCGCGAAATGCACAAACAACTCACGTCATGTAGTTTCGGTCGTTTGATCACGCCGGAGGTATGAGAGAAGATCACGTGCACCGCACGTGAGAGAAAACTACTGCGAAAACAAGCGTTCTAACAAACGAGAGATCGGGAAAACTAACGGAACAAAATGTTCGTTTTTTCAGAACAACGTCGACCGAACGATAAATTATCACTTGTACAAGTCGAAAATCAAAACTTTGGAACCGGACGAGGAAGACTCGCGGGAGGAGCGACTGAGGTACTCGGTCGAGGAGGTGTCGTGGACGGGCAAAAACTTTCAAAAGCCCATCTGCGACAATCTGGACGCGATGAATCGAGTCGCGATAGACGCGCGACTGTATGATCGCGACGCGGAAACAATGTCGACTCCCCCGCAAGTTTTGAGCACGAGCGCGTGCGACAAGAGATGCGTGGTTACCGCGCCTCGCAACGAAATGTGCTCCAATATGGACGTGCAAGTTGAATACAATGTAAGCCTGACATTCTGGCTTTACCTCGTAATTAGAGTCTTCATAGGTCAGTACACGCGCGTTCTGATTGATTTTTGTTTTTCTTTTAAGTGTAAACTTAAGAAGAAAAAAAAATTCAATTTCCAACAATCGAAATTCGAATCGTATTTTCTCTCTGCGATGTCAGCGCACCGGCGAAATATTGAGGTGGTGGGTAAAATTTTTCTCGCTTTTTTTCGTCACCAGGTATCATCGGCGGCACCACCTTCGCCATGTTCGAAGGCGCGGTCATAGCGATATTGCGCGAGCAAGACGCGGATTACGGCCTTCAGAGAATTTACGGCACCATAGGGGGCATGATATCCTCGCCCCTGTCCGGTCTTCTCATAGATTACGCCAGTCGTGATAAAGGATACACCGATTTCAGGTCGGGATTCAACCGATACAATCAATATCGCGTTTCGATTTTTATAACAAAAAAAAAAATAATAATAATAATAACCTGACGGTGACACGCACGCTTTTTCAGACCGGCGTTTTATTTGTACGCGGGGTTGAAGATCGCATCGGGTGTTCTGATGCTGTGGATTAATTTGGAATTCAAAGCGCCCGCCACGAACGTGGTGCGCGACGTCTTCATCGTGCTGAGGAACATCGAAACCGCCGCGCTCTTTCTCACCTGCTTCGTTCTCGGTGAGTTTTCCGACAATGCAATATTCCTTTTTCCCGGACTGCGGGAAAGGAAGTGCTAAAATTGCGCGGAGCGGCGTTTAACGAAAGTATTTCTTCCCCGGACAGGCACCGCCTGGGGATACATCGAGTCCTTCCTCTTCTGGCTGATCCAGGACTTGGGCGGATCCAAGTCGCTCATGGGCATCACCATTACAGTCGGCGGTATCGCCGGTATACCGTTACTGGCGCTTTCCGGGCCGATAATATCGAGACTCGGTCACGCGAATGTGATCTTCATCGGATTTGTGTTCTACGCGATCAGGCTTCTGGGTGAGTGTGTGCGCTCGCGCGACACAAAATCAAAACACGCTTCTCTTTTCGTTTAACGAAATCGTTTCTTCTTGCGCGCAGGATATTCCTTGGTCTACAACGCTTGGCTCATGTTGATCTTCGAGGCGCTCGAGTCAGTCACGTCGTCGCTCAGCTTCACCGCGGCCGTCACTTACGCGGCGAAGTTATCGACCACGTCCACCGACAGCTCGATACAAGGATTACTCGGCGGCGTTTATTATGGAGTCGGTTCGTAGAAATTTTCATTCGCGCGGCAACGACGATCAAATAAAAAAAAAAAAAAAAAACAGCCGGAGATTCCAGGTTTGACTCCTGGCCGAGGAGTTTTTTTCGCAATATTTTAAAAATTAGTTAGAGGGGTATTCGGGGTTTGTCATATATGAGATGCAAGTATAGCATCCTATATGAATTTAGGAAGTAAAAATTTCAATTCAAAAATTCATGTGTAAAAAATTTACATGTGAACATGTATATATATATGTACGCATTATAGACACGCATATTTTCCGCACAACACCTTGCGATCGGCTCGTAAGACCTATTTGTATTTCAAAAAAACAACAGCTTGATGGGATGTTACGAAAAAATGAACTGTCTGACATTTTCACAGGCAAAGGTTCCGGAAGCTTGATCGGTGGTTATTTGATGAAGGCTTTCGGCACCAGACCGACCTATCGGATATTCGCCGTGATGACGTTGGTGACCGGCGTGATGTATTTTATATTCAACATCACTTATCTGAACAAGAAATCTCGTCTCGAAAGAGACGACGTCGAGAAGCAGAAAGAACAGCCGAAGGAACAGTCGCGGAACAGTCTGGGAAAGCGCGCGAACGACATAGGTCTCAACGAAAAGCCGCAAGAGTTCGAACAAATCAACGGGAACAAGGAAAACGGCGCGGATAATAACGAGTTTTCGGAAAAAACGCGAAACAACAAGTCGTCAATGAACGAGCAAAGCTCCTTGAAGCGGATTGAAACGTTCAGAAACGCCAGGAACGAGCAGCAAAACCTCCCGCCGCGGGATGGCGAGTCGGCAAGCGACGCGAAGGCTGAGGAAAACGCCGCGCGAGAGAAGAACTGCTTCGCCAATCCGACCTTCGAAACCGACAGTTCTGATCGGTGCGAAATCACCGAGAAGAATCAACAAACGAACGACAAGCTCACCGACTCACGAGAGTGCAATTCTCAGTTGTGAAAAAACGCATGTATATATATTTATGTATAAAATTTATAACAATACACAGACGCGAATTAAAAAAAAAAAAAAAACTCGACCTTTCTCCCTTCTTTTATCCTCCGATCCGCTCCTATATCGTAACGGAAAGACGCGAAAATCGGTTTACTCGCAATGCACAATTTATCCGAATATCCTCGCGTAACGGATCGTCGTGGTTTGTAAAGCGAATTAGAGCGATTTTGTTAAGCGTCATTTCCTCCCATTAGCGGCCGGTTCGCATTGGCTGAATATATTTTGTCTCCAACCGGGAGTGCCGAAACCGTTCGCAAAACGCTCGCTCGCTCGCTCGCGAGTATCGTTACGCGTTTGCCCGTGTTGTTCCAACCGCGAAAACTGTCCCGCAAAAGGGACAAAGCGTTATTATCCGCGAGGAAGAAAACGCGCGAGCGCGCGCGATGTCGAGGACGCGAAGACAATATTTTTACGATCGCTGAAACGGTAGTTACAGTTACGAATCTATATAGGAGGTATCGCTCTCTTTCAAGATCACAGTCGCCTTATCTTTGGCCACCCCAGCGAGTATGTTACGTACTTTAATTCTCGTCGGCTTTCTGTCCTCTGCTACCGCGTCCACGGAATCAACGTCATACGCGAGAGTAGCGAAAAACGGACAGTTGGCGAGGAGCTCGCACGACTCTTTCTCGTGGATCGGCAGGTGCGTACGTCGAAAAATTAATTGGCGAGGGGAAATCGACATTTCTTCCGCGTGACAACGAAAGCACTAAGCACATTTTTGCGTCTACAGGCCGCTGACAAGAAACAACACTGAGAACGTGAAGGACGTTATCATCACGGCAGCACCCGTGTACGTGTCGCCCAGAACTCCGAAGCTGAGAAAGGGTGAGGCGGTCGATCACACGATAGGACAATCTCCGAGGTAAAACGACGTTAAAAATCTCGAAAATTTATTTGGTGAAAATGTTAACATAAAAATATAAATTTTTCAATTGCATCGTGACTCTCTCTCTCTCTCTCTCTCTCTGCAGATACTCGACGCTGGATCACGAAATGATAACCAAGCTGGACGCGAAAAAGCAAATTCAACATCGATTCCATCCGCCTGTGAATTTCCCTGTTCGCGACGGCGAGCAATCCGCGAACGGAAAACCGCAAAGACCGTCGACGAACACGGAGTACATTTCGAGCACGAACTCGCCCGCTTTTCCCGGACCGATCTTTTCCGGCGCGTACGACTCGTACAACGTCGGCCCGCCGCCGTCGGAATTTCTCGACGACGAGCCGCCCGCGTCCAAACCAATATTCAGCAAATATCCGCCCGAGAAAGATGAGGTACGCAGATGTGTGTTTGCGCAACGAATGTTTTCTCTCCTTGAATCTCTCTCATTTTGAACTTTATACGCGCGTGTGCTATACGTAGATTTCAGATTCCTATAAACCGCCACCGAATAAATATCAGACCAACGGGGAGGAGGATACGATGGACGACTATTCCGGTGGTTTCGACGCTCCCTCACCCTCGTACGAGAACGAAGGATCGCCGAAAACGCCCGTGAAATTTGTCAATCACTACGACCACCCGGTGGCTCCGTTCGATTCGTACGGGCACAATCATCACGATTTTCATCACGACGTTGTTTACGACCACGTGCCCGAGTATCATTACGAGCACCATCACCATCCGACCACCACGGAAGAGCCGGAGATGAACGACCAGCGGCTCGACAAGAGACCCTACTCGTATTACTTCATCGGGAAAAAGCTCTGGTACATCCCGCTGTACTTCAGCATCTATTTCGTCATATATATAGCGGCGCTCGTGCTGAAGAGCATCGCCAGGCACAAAATTAACCTGCCAGCACACCTGGCGGACGTCGCTCATCATCAGAAACGAAGCGAGGCGCGGTGGACTTGGGCCGAAACTGTGCTCGAGGGGGTGGAACGATTCGCCAAGACGTACGGTAGTGGTAAAACAAATGTCGGATAAACTGAAGGAAGACACGCGTCAGCGCATCTATTTGTATATTCGATCGCGTATTTATCGAAACAGAATGGAAAAATAATTATGTAATAATTTATAGGAAAAACATTCTACAAAATGCAACATGTGTGTAATCGGAAAATAACATATGCTATACTTAAACCGTTGTCGCCACACTGGTGCATACGTGCACCAACAAAAATTGAAAAAACACGATTTTTTCAAAAAGTTCTTTTTGTTTTTCATTTTTCACAAAGAAAAATTTTTTTGAACATTTTTAATTAATTTCATTCAATTTCTGAGAATTTTTGACTCCTATTTTTACTAGTTTTAAATTATTTATCAACTCATTACTGAAAAGTTATTCAACTTCAAACATGCGAAGTGCAAAATTTCACCAGTGTGGTGACAACGGATTAAATGTACTGTAATTGGTCGCAATATATGTTTAGTTGTCAGGACTAGGCAAGATACATCATTAATGTATTTGTAAAATACAAAATACAAAATACTTTGGAAGCATTAAAATACGATTTTGAAGCATTTTGCTCAGTCCTGGGTCACCAACCACCACAAAAAAACCGAACAAAACCCAAATATTTCATTAAAAAGAACATGTACATGTTGCTTAATCAATAATAATTGTAAAGTGTATAATTATATTAATTTATATAAATGTATGTAAATATATCTCTATATAAACAAATATATAAAGAAATGTGTGAAAGAAGAACTTTGTATCAACCACCTATTTACAAATAAACGCAATATTTATGAATACATGTGACATTGTCAATATTATTTCTCTAATCGCGTCGCGATACACTTGCACACTTGCTAGAAGAACAAGAAAAACTAGAATTAACCCTTATTGCTCACCTGGGGGTCTATGACTCCAGCATAACTTTGAGCGTATTTTTAAGTAAGTAAAACTCCAACTTTTACGACTCTTTTTACATATTATAATAACAAATTCAGATTTCAAAAATAAGATTCAGCATCCTCTGGAGAGTATCTATGATTTTTTTTCAAGATGAAAAACTGAATAGAGCAATTTCTAGAACCTTTTAAAGAGACTGGGGTCCAGTGGACCCTCAGTGGGGTTTATGTTACGGAAAAGAGGCGTGGACAACGAGGGTTAAAACAATAAGACGACAAGTTATTATGAAAAACGCGCTCTCCAGCTTGTAATCGGTTGCACTTTAGACGCAAACGAAGAATTCTCCGAGATCTTACATTCCCGTTGTCTCAATCTGTAGATTATCTCGAGACAATATCTACAGGATCGAAAAACACATTTGTTGAATATTGAATATTAGACAGTGTCTGTAGTAAACATTCCAACGCGACACCATTGATGAAACTCGACCATTTTGGCAACGTTACGCGAGAATCTGTAACAATTAGGGCTATTAGCGCTTGGGATTTGCTTAACGTTACCGTCGATACAGTTACTGGCTCATCCGGGAACCGGATGAAACCCCGCTACTGAAACCAGGTGCGCGAATCATTCAGTGTCTCGACGGACTTTACGGAAGATTTTCCTCGCGCTTACCCCCGAAATACTTTTGCGCCGTGTATGTACACGTGTGTGCGTGCGTGCGTGCAGAATGTGCCGTGACAACCGTTAAAAAGGGGATGGTCATCATTGCGTCAAAACCAAGTGGAATTCACGACATCTCTCTCGAGGATTAACATGGGTCAGTATACAGTAAAAGAAAATATTTGCGTAAAAAAAAAAAATTATCGCCGCGTTTTCGATTTTACGAAATAAAATATCTAATTTCTCTCACAGACTCAACGAGCAACCAGCTGGTCATCAAGTTCGTTCTATTGTCAATCTGCGTCTATCACGCTTCCGGCGAGTCGAGTGTCGAGAGCGCGGAATCATCTTCGGACGCGTTTCGAACGGAAAAGTTCGTGCCCGCCACGACGGAGCAGCCTGTCAGGTAAGCGCGACGTAAAATTTTGTGTTAAAACACGAGGATCGGATATGAAGTTGCGACATTCTTCACACAGGCAAAGCAGGGCGTACAAGCAGAGTTACAGCGTTAAAGGGGACAACATTGATTACCAGGACAATCACGATTATCATCACGACATTATAAACGACGAGGAGAGCGACCAGACGAAAGCGATGGGCCAACCCAAGATCGATTACTGGGCCGGCTACTACGATTTTTTGATAAATGAAGGAAGCTACAAATTCTGGGCCGTTTTTCAGGTAAATCGACGTCGTTCTTGTGTGATTTCTTTGCGCGTTTAAAGTTAACAATCGCATAGTTTCACATTTATGCCGTTTGCGACACAGCTCGCTACCGCGGCTTTGCTGATCTACAGCGGTTTCGCGGCTCTCTATTACGCCAAAGTAAACCCGCCTACCACAGACGACTACGACGACGACGGTCTATTTCGCCGACGAAGGAGACGAAGAAGGCGCCGTTCGTTTCCGCTCGCAAACCGCGACAAGCCCTTCGCCGGACTCGACGCCGTTACGTTTCAGAGGATAATCGAAGCGATCTTTAGCGAGCAAACGCGCTGAAACTTCCGTTTTTCTTTTTTTTGTTTTTGAAAGACGCGAGGCGAAATAAAATTAGGTAGCAAAAAATCAAACTGAAACAGTGGTGGATGTTGTGACTGAAGGAGAACAGCGCCCTAGAAGGGAAATCTCTTCTTCCCCTCTTCCGGAACCGATTCGTTGAGACTCGGCAAGTTGAAATTGGCACTGAATTATTCCGCAAGGGGGGAAAAAGTTTCACCTCTGCGCGCCCGTCTCTTTCAACCGCTGTCCAGTCGGCTTTTAATTAGTAAAAAAAAAAAGTAGAGCATAATGTAGTTATAAAAAGAAAAAAACAAAAAAAAAACGTGGTTAATTTCAAAAAAGTTACGGTGTATATAGAATCTGATATGCGCTTGTGTGAATGCGTGCGTGTGTTTCTGTTGGATTTCAAAAGAGACATGTGGTGTATTTTTGAAAATGTATTGTATTTAAATAAGACAAAAAAAAAAAAAAAATATATATATATATATATACATATGTTATGAAATGTCAGAAAATATTGGTGCGTGTGTAACATTGTATATAATTTATATGTAGTTATAGTACACAAATATTGTTGCATAACAAAAATAGAGATACTTTATATTGTCGAATATTAGTGTCTGAATGTAAACACTTGTATTCGCAATTTTAACACTATGGAAAACAAAAGCTGCGTAATAATAAACATACCTCTCACTTTGGAAAAGAGAAAGGAAAATCCAATAAAAATCCTCGGATATTTTTTGCATCGATAGTAACGAACTGACTGTAGGATTTATTGTAATTGTGATGAAATTGTGGGTGCGTATCATCGTTCGTATAAATATATATAGAAATTTTTTAATTACAATTTTTGTCCCCTATTCCAGCTCTAAATCTTGTATCTAAAATACAAAGCGATAATTAGTTATATGTATTTGTGTTATGCGAATCAAAATTATACAATTGACAAATAAACAAGACTATTCGGTTTTGCTACCTCTTGTACTTTCTGCATTTCTTTAGTCAATAAGTTATCTAGAATCTCCTGGAATCTCTGCTTCAGCTTGACGTTTTCAATATTAACTATTTCGATCTCTTGTTGCTGTCTCCTTTGTCGCAGTTCTGCCAATTCTGCGTGAAGAGCAGTAAGACGCGCTTCTGTGGAATTTTTCAAGCGGATACACAAGTTAGATTTTTTTTTTGGTCATTATATCAACAAGCAAGAAGTGTAGGACTTAATCAAAATTACCTTTAGATGTGGAAACTGGAGGTGATTCCGAATAATTATCCGTAATAATGTAATCAGAGTGAAACTGTTCCAATTTCGAATCTTTCGCTGGACTAGCCTCATTCTGTTGTTTATCCGTTTCCATATCGCCGTTGTTGCTGTTTTGGAACATGTCTTTACTGAACTCGGTAACCAATCCATTGTTGGCTGTTGTGGTATTGTTCGATCGTTCGGAGTACGCAGCTTGCATGGAATTTGAGTCTGAGACTCTACTATCCGCAGAAAGACGACTATTCTCGTCTAGTTCCATCACATTTATGTTTGCCTCTTCATCGTCGTCCTCACTGTCGCTCACAGGCTCGCCAAATATATCGTGTTCAGCTAGAACATAAAATAAACAACACTGAAAACCAAGTTTTTCTTTCTGATAATCTGTTACAAAAGATTGTACATATATAAAGATTGTAAAATAAATACACGCACACATTCCTTTTTCTCAATCTACCACTTACCAACATTGATATTTTCCCGTTTGGTTTTGACTGTACCAGATGACGATACTTTATTTTTTGTTTGGTCTTCATCCTCGCATATCACTTCCCATCTAACGTTAACGGCATCGTTATCCACTTGCAACAAACGTTTGACTTCTTTTTCTATCTCGGGCGCTTCCACGTATTTCTTTTTCAAAGTTTTTCTAAATCTCCTGCGTCTCACATTTTTAGCAGGCGGTGTTATACCGTGTGGCCAGAGAAACTTCTTATCAACTTTGTTTGGATCCTTCTTTTTCTGTTTAACGGGAGACTCCTCATCCGTTCCAGCATGATCGTCTTCTTCCTTGCATATCAACATCTGGAAAACAATATTATAAAACAAATTTATCACAATACTGACTTGTTTTTTTTCTCGCAAACCGCAATTTTGTTTTTGCCGTACCTGACATATATCGGCTGTTTTATAAAAACTCTTGCTATCAATAGTTTTTAAAGACTCCACTATTGTTGGCAAATCCACAACCTGTACAAGCATATATTATATTGCATATAAATTGATATCTTGAAATAATTTCTAAATGCAGACAAAATGCTTGTACTGCAGCGTAATTATAACAATATAAAATTAACCTTGGTGTGAAGTAACCAGTGGTCGAGCCTGACTTCGCCATAACGCATGTCATTTTCCAATTTTATAGTGAGTCTGTCTTTCAAAGGCGCACCGGTACGTAACGCTTCTCTCAAAGTTTTAGCCGGTTCCTTAAAAAGAAGACGGAAATTTATTCCAATACAATTCTCTGTGCGATTTTTCTACGTAACAATGAAAGTCTAGGTTAAATTTTCATTTTGAGGTTATGACACATCAAAAGAAATATTACCGGTGGTAACCGCAAAATAAATTGACTTTCTAATTCCACTTGCGGCTCGTGACGAGATTTGTAATCGGTATTAGGATGGCGATTCATTTTTTTTACGATTTTTTACTGTTTTTAACTTGTATTCGCATTAACAACTTAACACGACCGACTTGCTTGTTGCATCAGATTTTCATGGACTTTCGCAGCAGTCGCCATCTAGCTATGGGAAGCACGAATTAATAGACCTAAAAACAAAAAAAAAAAAAGTTATCATCCGCACGTCGGTATCGCGGCGCGTGACTCCACGTGTTCTCAGGCTTTCGATTAATTTCTGAAAAAAAATGTATAAATTATTAAAACTAACTTTTTTGTACATTACAAATTTTTTAAATACATGTGCTTAGTAGATATCGCAATGTCACGTAGAGAAAAAAAACAATTTATAGCAAGGTTTATTTACATACACATTCGTCAACACACAATTTGAGATTTGTAGCTATCAAAATATAAATCTTCGGGAAAAAAATAAATAGACGTAGTATTGACAGACTCTCGACATAAATCTGATTGAACTTCGTATTTAATCGGAGTCAGGATCAGTTTCCATGTCGTACATGGATTCTGGTTGATTGCCGTCTATTTCTTCCTCGCTTTCAGGCTGTGCTTTGTCGCTTTGATCCAAAGCGTATCGCCTCCAAGGAAATCTGCGAAATAATATATATACAACGGTTTTGTATTTTGTTTAGTAAACTTCTAGGAAAGAACCAGTAATGTACTGTGTATACCTTGTTTTTTTATCAAAACACTCTTCGATGAAAGTATGGGAGACTATTTTTGTGTGATTTTTCAATTGCTGATATTTCGGCGTGTTCTTGAAAGCGCAAATCAAATGACTGCACTTCTTATTGCTCGTGTTTGGATCGGATATGTATCTGGCACCCATGGTGAGAGCCTTTCTTCTTATCTCGTCTCTCTGCGGATTGACGTATCCACTGAGGGAAAACGTAACGTCATTGAACAGTTTCTTAAACGGTTTCTTCGGTTTTCGCGGAACATTCTTCTTCGGATTTTCTTTCGAGGTACCGTTTTCAGGCGGCAGCAGTCGCTGACAAACCTCACACGTTTCGTCCGGAGAATTTTTGCGACACTTGGAACAGTCTCGACGTTTCTTCGCATCGAGCTTTTTGTCCGGCGAATTCTCCGAGTTGCTCAATGATCGTTTTTTAGAATTTGAAGACTGTTGCGTAACAGTTTTCTTATCATTATTGTCGCTACTTACAATCGCCTTTTCTCTAGTCACAGTTTTGTTACTTTGAGGACTTTTAGTGGGTGTTTTATTCCTAGGACTTTTGGTAGGTGATTTGTTCTTGGTCTTTGCGCTCTCTGGCTGATCTTTCTTACTTTTTTTGAAAACCTCATCAGCTTCTCCAGCCTCCAATTTTTCTAATAACGGCCGTTTCTTGGGTTTTTGTTCTTCTTCTTGAGACTTGACAAAGTTCTCCATGGAAATCTTCTTTATCTGTTCGTTTAATTCTTCTTTGTAATTGGTTTTAGCATCGGTTTCCTCTTTATTGAGGAGCTTTTCTTTCATCATTTCGATAGGTGTCTTTACAGCATGCGGTTGCTTCAATTTGAATCTTCCAAACACATCAAGACCCAAATCAATCGTTGGATCTGATCTTAAGATGATGTAAGACAATCCGAACAACACCTTCAAATTTGCGGATTGCATACAAGTGACCTTGACGCGGTCTAATTTCATATTTAAAGAGTCTGGATTCAATTCTCTCCTAGTAAACAATTGTACTTGGTCCCTGAACTTGTTATTTGAGGCCTCGTCGTTGGACAGAAACTGATGGTTCAGTAAAACCGTCCAATTGTCCGGATCGGCTGACGTAGATCCGGATATGATCACCACGCAGCTCTGATAATTTCCGATATCGACTCCCGTGATGTAAGAAGGTTTCGCGAGTTGAAAGATCACGTGCGCCAGCATCTCTCCCGGTTTGGCGCATCGCCACGTCTTCTTCCATTTTTCCGAATTACGTTCGAGAAGATTGGACGCGGGATACGACGGGTGCTCGGACGAGCAACTGATTATCTTCTCGATGTTCAGAATCATTTTCTCACGAAATCCTGCGAACATTCGTTTTTCTCGGTTGTTTTGCACAATCAATCATTTTCCTCATATTCTTAGCTCCGCTATACTTACATGACATCGGCGCGAGAACTGCAGGAAAGTGTGAAAATTTACAAAACTCCTTGACGAAACGTCCGATTCAAAAGGGATTACCGCCAAACACCGCCAAAATCGCTGTCACACGGATCGCGCGACAACATAACATAACCTAACCCCAACCCTAGGGTACGCGCGCAATACGCTCGCGACCTCTGCGCGTCACACACGCGCGCGTGTGACGTCAGTCGCTTATCGAACCGCGAGCGTCCCTAACGGCGATTTCCGGAAACACAACGTTCACTCGATAGCCCCCGATAGAACACGGGGCCGTGTAACTAGTCGTCTCGGCGCACGACGGGCTTCGAAAGCAATATGGCGAAGTGTGTCACGGGGGGTTCGGTGTAGAGGCGAGGAGACGAGTAGTGTCAGTTTCGAAGATGACAAGTTCGCGGTATGGGTTGAGAATAATGTAGCGTTACGTGCGAATTGTGCGACGAGCGCCCCGACGTTAATCTCACGTGGCACGTAACTGCGCCGAAAACGGTCCACCCGCGATCGCGTGTGGTGTGTGGTGCGCGCGGTGTGGTGTGTGCGTGCGTGCGTGTGTCTGTGATACGAAGTGCGCGGTTTACCGGTGTGCAAAAGTCATGGCTTCGGATAAAATAAAGGTTGCCGTACGAGTACGGCCGTTCAATCGCAGAGGTACGTAAAAATCGTCTCTCCCTGACGTCGCCGGGGGCCTTACGGGGAGGGGGGAGGGAGACCCTCGTCGTCTCGCCTCGACACCACGCGCGACATCGTTCCAGGAAATCGGGAAAAGGGTCCGCGGATGCTTCGTGCCGCGAGAAAACCTATGATGCTCCCGAGATCGACCTTCGGCCTCGCCGCCGATATATCGGCTTCGACGGTGTTTTCCACCTGGTGTGTTGTTGGTCTCTCCCCGGGACGCGCGCGGTGGCCTTTATACATTCTTCTCTGTTTCGCATCGAGTCGCGTCGACAGCCTCGAGTGAAACAGAGTCCGATTAATAGGATGACGCACACTCCGAGCGATGTATCGGGTCGTGTGTGTTAGGCAAGATCGAAGACTCGTATCCTTTTCGTCGCGCGAAGTACCGATGCTCTCGATTCTCCGATTTCGCGCTTTAGGATCGCAAAAGAATCGACTCGAGAAAAAAAACAAAACTCGGCGTCAACCTGCTTTTTTGCGCCACTTTGCGCGCAAAGAGAGAGAAAGAGAGAGAGAATCAATCTCATCCCCTGATTTACATCCCTTGGCTGCGGTCAAACGCTACGAACAGGTCGATGCATAATCCCCATCGTCATTTTTCATTAAATTCAAAACGCGAGGATTGCGAAACATATGTAGCGCTAAGCGTTCGACCGCGCAGCCCTTTAATGACTGCTAAATGTGATCACATGACGCTCTGTTTGCGATAAACGTCATCCTCGTAATTGGATAAGAACGACTGGTCCACACGCGACGAGAGAGAGAGAGAGAGAGACGGTGAGGGAGGGAGAGAGCTCTCGCAGCAGAGGAGCG
Source organism: Pseudomyrmex pallidus (assembly GCA_014825455.1). Lineage (NCBI taxonomy): Eukaryota > Metazoa > Arthropoda > Insecta > Hymenoptera > Formicidae > Pseudomyrmex > Pseudomyrmex pallidus. The sequence continues at coordinate 22,330 of QVNV01027903.1, forward strand.
ACGCGCAACTCGCAACGCGGGGC
>QVNV01027904.1:0-42395 GCA_014825455.1 Pseudomyrmex pallidus
TTTTCAAAAAATGAAGATTGGTTCAGACAATATTATATAAAAAATTAGAATTTATGGCAGGACTTTTGTCTCGTGATAGAACTACCTTAGAAACTTTACTAACTATCCTACTTTATGAGATCATCACATGAATAAACTGATAGTGACATCAGTTAAGATTTTTTTTATTATCTCCGCCAAGTCTTAATATTGTAGAATATTTTATAAACTTGTTTACCCAATTGTTTAAAAAATTTTTTAAATATATATTTTAAGTTTGCAAACAACGTTTCTTTAATTTGTGAAATTTGACTCGTTATATAAGTTGTTTACGCATATTAAGCAATCGTGTGTGTAAAGTTCAAAAGTTAAGAGATCCAAAGATTTACAACACAATAATTTTATCACGTACTGTGATAAAAAAAAAAAAACTAGCTGAAGTCTTTCAATGTAATATCTACGTACACAAAAAAAAATATGCATACTTATTGTTAGAGTTAAATTATGCATATGAGATAACATTCCGTAACATTTGACCTGACTTCTCTTTCATGTTTTGCAGATATCGCTCGACTATAAACAGAATAATGAATTGGTATAATGGAGAGCCTTGGATTGAAGGAACACAAGCCTATGAAGACATACAAGCAACACGTAGAATGCATACGGCGGTAAGAAACAAAGTATCGCAATTGACTCGCGAGGAACTCGACGCAGCGTGCACATTCGCGAATCCGTGGTGTCCGGATCGTGAAGTGCTTCTGAAAGATTTCGCAGCATCTTGCCCGTTTGGGAAAACCGGATGTCCCTACACCGTGATCACTGAACTAGCGAAGCCAAACAGACCGATAGATTTCAATAACGCTGACATGGCCGGCATTCAAGGCGTGATAATATATCACGTCTTGCTTCATCCAAAACGTGTCGGGATACATGACGCGAATGATGAAGATCTCGAAGCCTTCTGTCACATGTGGCGATGCTACGGATATTTTCTCGGAATAAAAGACGAGTACGTGCACTTCTTCTTAATTTGTCCCGTACTTTTCCGCATTGCATGCAACATGTATACTTAAGATGTAATTTCTTTATCAAACAAAAAAAAAAAAGAAAAAAAACTAACATTTTTGCCAGGTACAATTTTTGTCGTGGAAGTCTGGAAGAAATAAAACAACGTACGCGAGACTTATTTCAATACTGGGTAATACCAAATTACATCGACTTCACACCCGAATTGGAGCATATCGGAAGATGCTTGACCGAATCCTTAAGTTACTACTCTTTTTTAGCGTACATGCCTTTCAGGGTATATTTACTACTCATTGCAGATGCAATAAATATAAAAATGACGCTTTTACATGCGTCGCTTAATTACGTAGAAAGGATTGCTTACAAATGCTGGACGTGAGTATAATATAACTCTTGTATCTCAATTGTACTTAAAGATACGATTCTACGTTCCTTATAATATATTTGGAATCAATCATGGTTTTGGATTGGCGAGCGTAAAATTATTTCTACAGGCCCCTATACACATTGTTTTTTGACAATTCATCAGCAGCTAACGGCCAGTCTGTCACTTATCCGACATCAGTTATTATATTTTCACTACAATATGTTATTTTTATCTTCTGTATATCTGACTACAATTAAGACGAAAAAACCCCAGTAATACTTGTTTAGTTTTTCATTATAAATTTCAGTGTCTATCATGTGTAAACAATTGTGTCTAAAAATTGATTACCACTTTTGTCTGATTGTTCTCGATCTTTCAAAACCGAGATTATTGTATTCCGAATGTCTATTATCGTTCCTTTTAGCGTTTGTGTAAATAATGAAACACAGATTTTTTTTTTTTTTTTATGTTTAATACTCTTTTGATACAGTCTAACTATTTATTATTATTTTTTAGATTCTTATTATTCTATGCATTACAAGTGTCAATCATAAGAATTGTTTTCAATACGTATGTGAACAAAATACTTGAAAACGCATTAAACTGTAAACCGGAAAAGCTAGCAGAGCTTCATGAGAAATCAAAGAAAAAAGTACCAAATTTTTTCATCAAGCGCAGGCAGATATCAGAAAATGAATGAATGATTTGACCAGTAAGAAAATTACATTTTTTAGCAACGCCATATAATACATGTATATGTATGTACTAATTTTGTGATTTCTAACAATATATGTTAAATTTAGTGCAATAATTGTTAACAATCTTTTATATTTAAACCGATAATGTGTGTACGTCGAACTAAGCCATATAAATTTGTCGCAGTTGTAAGAGCCTTACCTATTAGTAATAAATAAAAATTTAATTCTTTATTAATTGTTAAAAATTTAATATTATTCCTATGTTAATTCCTATGTTAATTGTACTCAGTTCCTATTGCAATAACAATCTTTGTCATTTTATATAACAACTATCTATTTATCTAATCATATTTTATTTAGATACGTGTAACACACACATTTAAGAGAGCGTCCGGATTGAAAAAGCAAGTACGTTAAAATTCTCTGCAAATTACGTTTGCGATGAAAAAACATGGAAACGGCTTAGAAACATACCAATACTTGCGCATAACTCGTACAGAACTCTCATTTCGGTACGGATGATTTGTAAATAAACAAATAAAAGGCTTCAAAAATATTTTCATAATTTCTTAGAACAAAAAAATTACATATTTCTGTCTCGAGTTCTATCTAGCAATTTTGCTATTGGGAGCCTAAGTCGAATCTCATTCGCTGTAAGAAATTAACATTTTGATTATCTATTAAATTGAGTGACATTTAACCCGAACATTTGACAACGTATAAAACATGTATCTCACGATTAGTCGTGAGTCGAAAGTCTAAAGTTGTTGATCATACAAAAGACGGTTTTGAATTCAGTTTATTCTGGTTTGCTTCAACCATGCGCGCACGATTGTTATTAATATTTTATCATATGCATATGTGTCGCAAAGTTGCTTTCAATTTCATAATTGCAATAGTTTAAATAAAAACAACAACGCTGCAACATAAAAAAATACACATATGTAAAATAAGAATGTTAAAAAACTTCTTGTAATAAACGATTGTATCAAGAAATTAAAAAAACTGAACTAAATAAATAAATTGGTAGCAATAAAAATTGTTTTAAGACATTATCTAGAAAAACTGCGCGTGCAAATTGTCAAATAACTTTTGATTTTTGATATCAGCCAGTCACTCTTCAATATGTGATCCAAGATAATATCCCCTCTCCGCGAGCGCCCGAAAGTGACGTTCGAACTGCGCGAGCAAACCGTGATGAATATCAATTATATAGTTACAAGCTGTTGTCAGTTTTCTTTTAGACGTTTTTACAAAATGACGCTTTTAGTGGCGAACGAGAGTGAAAACTCAAGCGAATGTACACAAGTGTTGTTAATGAAAAGCACATTTGATCCGAAATTGTTTCCCGATGATTTTGATACATGGACCACAAAAGAACAATACATATGGATAAACAAAAATCTTCAAAAGTTTTATCCAAATATGCCGGAAACGTTACTGGGACACGTGACCGCTGTCTTTCGCCAAATTGATTTTGATCGATCCCCGGTAAATACGCCCGAATGGCTAGATATAGAAAAGTATCGCAGAGGACAAAAGTTTGTACAAGAATATTTTCCGGCAATTATTGTTAGCAAACTGATCGGAATCATTCACGTGTATTCTTTCATCGATGGTCTAAAACCGATTATTATAGGAGGAAACGGTCATACGCTACAATTAGGATTTAAAAGGTATTTAAAGGAATTTCACGTTGCACGTACGTGTGTACAATTTTATTAATAATTAATAAAACATATAAAGAGTTTTACTTTTGAAATATAATAACACTCGCGATAAGATAACAATCTTTTAATATTTTATTTGATATTATCGAGCTATCTGCGACGTACTTCGAATTATTTATATGTTATCAACAATGTTGCGTCTGATCTATATTCTGATATATATTTTTCCCTCAAAATAATTTTGCACAATTTCGAAGATACTTGTCGACTATGAGGCGAATAACCAGCTGGTATCTTGGGGAACCTTGGGTGAAAGGAACGCAAGCCTATAAAGATATGCAGATTACGAATAAATATCATCTGTTAATGAGAAACAAATTGCGTCAACTCGATAACGAGCAAATTGACGCCGCGGCCACACTCGCGGAGTTACGATGTCCGGATCATGAGATGCTTTTGAAAGATTTTGCCGCGGCGTGTCCTTTTGAAAAACCTGGACAGTGTCCTTTCCCTTTAGGTAACTCGCCGTACAAACCGAAAGGCATAAATAATACGGACATAGCAATTACGCAGGCTAGTTTTGTGGGCATGATTGTGCTTCGTCCGCGAGACATCGGAGTGCACAATGCGACCGATGAAGATATAGAAGCCTTCTGTCACATGTGGAGATGTTATGGATATTATCTTGGACTAGAAGACGAGTAAGTAATATTTTAAAGAGGGGAGACAAGCACATAGATGAGCACGTATGCACGTGATTGTGTTATTGCACACTCTGTAAAATGTCTTGCGTCGCTAATGTCACACCAAATCAACAGATACAACTTTTGTCGTGGCGATTTGGCAGAAATAAGGCAACGCCTACAGAATTATTACGAATATTGGTTGAAGCCTAATTTGAAGAATGCCACGGTTGAATGGGAGCATATGACGAGATGTCTCATAGAGCCTATGAATTTCTTTCCTTACGTATATATGCCTTACAAGTCCATGTTACTAATTGCCACGGATTTATTGGATCTAAATATGCCGCGTTTATACGCGTCTCTCAATTATCCTGAATGGATTACTTACAAGATCTACAAGTGAGTATACTATTTAGTGCGGAACTGCAGATGAATTTCTAATACAGTAATCAATTTACGAGAATTTTTTTCATAGACCATCGATCATACACACACGCGCGTCATATCATATAGTATGTATATAAATTCTTATTTTAGAATGTTTTTATAAGACAGATATATATGTGTAGATTATTATATATGTATTTATAAACCAGACTAGGCATCATAGAAGTTGTTTTTCGAGATTATAGGTAATTATCTACAAGGAAAATTACGCACAGGAAATATTTATGTAAATTAATGATAATACATATAGTCTGTCTATAGTTCATCTATATATTGTAATGAATCTCAATGTTAATGCAAAAATCCACAGATTCGCGGCCATAGTGAATTTATAAGACAACGTAGAAATATCATTGAAATTTTGTACTTAACATTATTGCAGTTTTGTACGTAACATAAATTACTGATTTAAAAGATGTGCAAGAGTTTGTTCTAAGAGTTTTATTATACGAAGCAAATAAATATAAACGTGGCAATAAAATCTGTTTTGATCAATGCATTAATATTTTATTAAATATTGAATAGCGTAATAAATATTCAGGAATACTGTTAATATACAACTTCGACAGTTTGAAGATTTTTATTTTAGAATGTTTTAATAAAACGGATCTTTTTCTGTCACTGTACAAAAAAAAAGATAATGAAAGAAGTGTGAAGCCTCAAGTTCAGGATGAAAATTAATCCAAATGTAGTAAAACAAGGCGTGTCTGAACAAGTTGCTGGATGTTTTTTGTAGATAGGTAAAAATCAAACAACTAAGTTTTTCCATACGTTTCAACTGTATTTACAGTCATCTTCAGTGAGTATAAAGTCTAACTATCATATATAATGTCAACTTGACAACAATGTCTTTTAATTTAAAATGTAAATAATAGTTAGACTTTATACCCAGATAGCACACTGAGCAATATTTGTAGCAAGTTGCCAACAACTTGCTACAATTTTGCTCAGTGTGCTATCTGGGTACCCACTGAAGAAGACTGTAAATACAGTTGAAACGTATGGGAAAAGTTAGTCGTTTGATTTTTACCTATCTGCAAAAAACATCCAGCAATTTGTTCAGACACGCCTTGTTTTACTAAATTTGGATTAAAAAAAAAAAAGATTAATAGATGTAATCTATTGTCGTTGATAATTTACTAACACTTATATTCAGTCATAACACTTATATTTCATAACATTTATATTCAGTGTTATATAGTTATAACACTCGCATATTCAACAAATTAAATCAATAAATGAAATCTACTTTACTTTTTTTTAATTATTTGCAGATTTATTCTTCAATATGGTTTGAAGATCTCCATTATAAAAAAATTTATGAACAACTTTGTGTTTCGCATATTTGAAACAAACAAATCAAAATCTAATCAAAAGTAATCAAAGAACTTTGTCTTATTTTGAGATTAGTGAGCAAATATCATTTAACATTTGTTTATTACTGTGTAAAACTTTCTTTCTAATTATGTTGTATTTTAGTTTTTTGTGTAGAATTTGACACTGTTATTGTCTGCACAACCTATCAATTATGATTTTTTAAATTACTTATTTTGTCTACGCCCTCTGAAGAAAACATGTTAAACAGCAAATTTATTAATGAATTTTCAGCTAAAAATTGCTTATTTTAGATCCTTTTATAGTATGATTGTTTATTATATATTAACAGGAAAAATATAGAGGTACGTTATAACATCACAATGACTTGTTACTGCTGTGTAATTGTCATACAAGTAAAAAATAAAGATTGCCCTAAGATCTTTATCAAAACTTCCATTCGTTTAGCAAAATAAACTGTTTTGCAACTGTTGAAATAAGATCAGTCGCAGAGAAAAGAACATTCAGTAATGTATGTTACGTAAAACTGTCTTGAAAAGTAGCGTAAACAATAAATACATACTAAGCACTGAGTTGTGTTGAACGCGAAGAGAAATTACAAGCTGAATCAATTCGTACTTACGCGTGAAACTCACAGCAAACGTTCCCGCCGTTGCATCGCCTGATTATCCGTTCGTCGTTTGATTGGTCTTCGCTTTGGCTTCTCGCACGCATGATCCGTGCGCACATACGTATCATCGCGGTGTCTGTCAGTGTCTGTAAATATGCGCGCATTGCTGACTGTGTGAAGGAGCCGATACAATCGCGTTTCTGGAGCCGCGAGATAAGGATTTTCGCACGCTGAAAATTAACGAAACATGTAAAATTACACAAATCGGACGCGAGATTATTCTGATGTCTCGCGAGTCACGTGCGTGACAATAAATTTAACACGTATTCCTCACTTACCACGATGCCGCCGAGCCGCTTGGACGCCGTCTACAGGAGCATATTGCTCACGAAGTTCTTTACAAAAGGTTGGGGTAACCCTGAGAATTTGAAGAGGTAAGTTGGTTAACCCTGATCTCCAATTTATAGCATCACTTGCTGCGCACTTCACGTCTGCAATTGAGTACCAATACATAAGAGAATGTCGTCGTTTTGTGGAGACATCTGTATTGTCAATATGTTCTGTAATAAAATATATATATATATATACCCTTCCATATATCTACATGTTTGTTTCATCTCTATATTAATAGTGTTTACATTTTATTTATAATACATGGAATAATATATTTATCTTTTGCAATCCAAATTTTGTCCAGAATTACATTTGAAATTTACATTTGAATTAATATATGCATATCACAGTTTGTGTTACAATATACTAAATGTGATGCTATAAAATAAACTCCATGCAATTCTTATATAATATTGTAATTATATATATAAAATATTACAATATCTAGATATAATTCTATGTGAGAGTATATTTCAATCTGACATTTTGTTTCAGGATTTTTAAATTCAGAAAAGTCATTGCAAATCGAGAAGTATGCTACAATATGATACCATTTGACTATCCAATAGAGATAACAAAAGTATTGAATGTTTCCCTATTTATTTTCTGTGATTTTTATGCAACTGCATTTGTGAAATAAAATATGCAAACATGTTTCTGTATAGGATGAAGAATGGTCAGACTGTCACATAATTGAAGGACACTTTGAATCACCCTTTGCAAAACATCTTCCAGGAATAATGCCAGACAAAACCAAGATGGCTTACTTTCAGATGGTCTTACCATCTAAGTGGAGTTCCCATAAGATAAAACCAATTTGCTTACATCTTGCAGGAACAGGAGATCATGTATGTATTTGTCAGCGTTACTAGTTACTACTAACTATTCTTCTTATTTTATTACCTTTTTCACATATGTACTATAGTGTTATTTTAATTTATATCAAAATATTTATATACATCTTCCTTATTAACTAGTTTTTTTGGCGACGTAGAAATCTCATTGCTAAACCACTACTCAAGGAATCTGGGATAGGATCGATATTGCTGGAAAATCCATTTTATGGATTGAGAAAGCCAAATGATCAAATGTAAGAACATGTTCAAAGGTTTGTAAGCGTAAGATGTATGAGCGGGCAATATCTTGCAGATGTTTTTTTTTCACTGTGCAATCTTGTGTTGTAGACGTTCCAGCTTACACAATGTGTGTGATATTTTTATTATGGGAGGCTGTCTGATAATGGAATCAATCGTTTTGTTAAATTGGTGCGAACAGCAAGGATTTGGCCCGCTAGGTCTCACAGGATTATCAATGGGTGGACATGTGAGATTATTTGTGCACAGTTAATAATTTTTTCATATTTTAAGCACTTTACTGTATAAATTGCAATGTTCTTTGTGCAGATGGCTTCTTTAGCGGCTACCAACTGGCCAAAACCAATATCGTTGATACCTTGTCTGTCGTGGTCAACTGCCTCACCTGTATTCACTGAAGGTGTAATGAGTGCTTCAATAAATTGGACTCTTTTGGAGACACAATATTTTTCAGACAAAGTATATCAGAATGACCTTGCAAAAATGGTTAAAATTATTGATCCTGATGTAAATATATCATTTGGAGTGTTTTCTCTTAACAAAATTTCTTTTCGTATTCTTATTTCATAAATTATTTTCAGGACGCTTTCTTAGCCGGCCAACATTTTGCAAAGCATTATCCTGCGAGTATGAAGAGAGTCGATAAGCTACAAAAAGAATTCAAAGAAAATAACGATGACAATAATAAATTTCATGTAAAGAGTACAAATTCTGCCGAGAATGGTAACGACAATAATAGTTCGACTGAGTGCGAATCTAAAAATGAAAATAGCCAATTGCAATGTCAAATCGCAGAAGAGAAAGCAGCGGCTAAAATCTTTCCTCTAAATTTGATTTCCAACAGATTCAAACCAAAGGATCCCACTGCTCTTAAAGGTAAGTTTGTATGTGTGTGCTGCTCTTATATGACATTTCTTTTGCATTCTTCAGCCTGTGTATGTAACTCGGTGATTATTTTTACACGTTGTAAGTAATATAAGTATAAAAAAGAAACAGATTAAAAATTAGTATAGTTTAGTTTTCATTTTTCTAGCAATAAAACTAAAAATGTGAATGTATTCAGATGTGTTTGTTCTCTGCATTGTCCTCGCATTTGTAACGTCTATATAGAAACAGCATGTAAGCATAAATTTTATTGTGTGATTGTTTTTCTTCCTGTAACAGGAGTTTGCTTATTGCCAGTGTCGAAGCATCCCCTGTTTTCAGACAACAAGTGGCGCGAGTACGAGGCGCTGCAATTTATGCGGGGTATAATGGACGAGTGCACGCATTTAAAAAATTTTGAAGTACCTGTAGACACCGAATTGATCATCGCTGTATGCGCAAGAAACGACGCTTACGTGCCGCGGGATCATTGCATGAGCCTCGAAACTATCTGGCCGGGGGCTGAAGTTCGTTACATCGACGCCGGTCACGTTAGCGCTTATCTTCTTCATCAAAGAGTCTTTAGGTAAACATTATTTGTTTACTTTTCTAATTTCGTGCACATATCTCTCAATAGAAAATAGTCTCACACGACACATGCGTATTTTTCAGATCAACAATAGCCGAATCCTTTCAGCGATCTTTGAAGAAGTATCATGTGAAGTATCATGAAGTTATTTGATGGCCGCGATTGTGCAACAGTTTGTATAAAGTTGTTTTAAAAGATCAAACTTCTTTTGTAAATTAGATAATATGGTGTGTATGTGTGATGCACTTTCCAATTTAATGACTGATCTTTACGTAATGTTAACGATTTCACAAGCACACGAATACACACGGGTCTTAATTTTACGGTCGGTGCAAATAATAAATAATCTATCACAAGAGAGTACAACTGCAAGTCAATTTAACGAATGTAGATCATATAAAACTGCGAATTTAAATCTTGTGATTGTTGCGCGAATCGAGTGATTTTATATAATTGTGTGTGCGCTCCAAAAATGTTCACACATATAATTACGTGACAAGTTCTAACAAAAAAAAAAAAAAAAAAAAAAAAGTGTTACATGTCTTTCATTCTTACTTGGTTTCTGTCTCTAGCGTAAAACTTAATTAAAAAAACAACGAATCGAAGAGTTTATCAGAATTATCTCAATTATTTTTACAATTATCTCATAAAGTTAAAAAATGTTTACGAAAGTATATCGCGGACCGGTGTGCTCAATGTCGTACAATTAATATTATATACATTTATATGTACTGTTCCTACGTAAAATAACACATATAGCGGAAGTTAGGTCTTTTTCCTTTTGGACTCATATGTATTACGTTTGTATGTAGATTTATATAAATAAGTTTCGAGAGTATATTTTTGCAGAATATACGATAATCGCAAATGCTCACATTACTGTGTGTACGTACGCTGACTGTACAGCTGAAAAATACTTTACACAATCGATAAATATTGATTAAATATCTACCTATATACACCACTGATTTGTATAGAAAAATGTGATACGTAGAATACGCCATAATATTACATCAATGTATGAAACAAGTGATAATATATCGTTAAGATGCATATAGAATTAAATATATATGAAGAATAAAAAGGAAGAGCAAGTCAATTTTAAGTAAACACAAACCTTTTTGCAAAAACTAACTCACTGGTCGGTTGGCCGCCGCCGATATTTCTCGCTGAGATGCTTGCGTCAGGCTACTTGTGATTTTTCATTTTTCTTCTTGTTTTTTTAATAAACTGAACATTCACCAGGTCAGAGATTAATTGTCCGATACGATCCTCTTCGTTCCAAGTTGTTTGCCGACGATAAGTCCGCTCGTGACGGTCGATTGAAAAATTGGGACAAAGAATAACATGGCACTGACGCAACTACAGAGGAGAGTTCGCCACCTCGGCGGGACGTATTTGAATTTGAAAAATGCCGTCGGCAAATTCGTAAAACAACAAACATCGGAGATGGGAAACTCACGGCCGTCGCGCGGCGACCAATCGCGGACGCGGACCGCGCGAAATTCCCTAGAAATTCCAGGAAGTGCGTATGCCATCTGGCGTGCGGTGGGCGATCGATCAAACCGGAAACCGAACCGCTCGTATAATTCGCCGAGGCATCGCAGCACTGGCCACATGTCTGTCGGTGGCATCCGTTTCCTCGTGGGAAGTTGCAACGAAAATGCGCCGTGTTTACGTAATCTGCGGTAACACGATGTTACGCCGGTGCTGATAGAACATGCAGGGAATCTAGCGCGGGAGTCGTTCGCGGCATTATCGAGTGACGTCGTCGCGAATTACAACACAAGAATACAGTGAGGTATTGTGTTAAGGCTCCCGGAACGTGTGCCGGAGAAGACCGAGGCAGTTGCGTGCCCGACTTGTACGGTAGCGCTGCTCGCGACGAGTTGCGCGTATGGTGCGCGTTCGCACGCACTCCGCTTGACCAGCCGGTTATTAGTTTCGCGACACGCGACGCCGTTACATTTTCGTAATTGTCGCGTGGTATATATACATATATATATATATATATATACATATATCGCGGTGTCGTTCCGCCACACGCGCCGGTAAGATCTGTCGCGTGCAAAAGCGCCGAGTCAGCGCACGCTCCGCGAGCCACGCCGGAAAGCGCACGAGACGCAATTCGACGAGAATTTGTCGCAACAACGTTGTACGCGCTATTTCGCGTCGAATCCGGTCGGATGTCGCGAGAAGATCCCGAGGAATAGTACCGTCTCCTTGGTCCGCGCGAGTGAATCCCTCTCCCGGCATATGTGTGCGTACGTGCCACGCGCGTGCCTTCCAGAAAGAACTCGAACACGACCGACGTGCGTGGCTTGTCGGAGCGGAAGTATTCGGACCATAACCGCTCCGAATAATCTCGCTGTCGTGCTGTTCTCGTCGAAGAGAACGACCGACTAACCTTTCCCTCTCAAGCATGGGACAGAGCACGTAGCAAGGACGCGAACGAGGTTAGTTTGCCCTGTCGCGTTCGCGAGTCATTGTTTGTACTTCGATCTCCGTGAACGGGGGAAGAGATCGATCGTGTCCTCGCGGGAGTGACGTCTCGTGGCGTTCAGGAAACGACGGTGACATCGTGTACGCGAGTCTCGAGAAGATCCGTACTCGCGCGTACGGTTTCTCAGCGCCGCGATCATCGGACCTCGTGTTTTTGTCCCTCCCGACAGCGTGCGCCGCAAGATGGCGGCCAAGCTTGCCAACCAAGGTGGCGCTCGGAGCGCCAGTGAGAGGCAGGAGGCGGGGCCGTGTCAGTCCTACGCCAGTGTGTTAAACCCGAAGAGTAGCTCTCAGAGTCGAGCAGGTGCTTTCAAGAGTAACAATAAGGAGAACATTGTCGATGCGTCGGTGTCGCAGCACCAACAGCCGCAGCAAGCGCAGCAACAGACTGCGAGTTCTGTGAAAGAAAGGCTGGTCTCGAGTGTCGACCGAAAGTCCTGTCAAAAATTGTCGCGGGTGCATTCAGTGAAAACGACTCAGTCTGTGTCGAACAACGGTGCGGAGAACTCTCGTGGTGGTCGCGAACATTACGTGAACAATTCGTCGAGTATGCCGAGCGTGCGTGCGGAAAAACCGAAAAGCATCACTACTACCGTTCACAAAGATTCGCTCGACTGCTCCCGCAACGTGGACGGCGAGAATACGAATCAGCTGAACAACGTGGACAGCAATAACGGGGAGGGTGAGTTCCAGACGGTTGCTCCTAAGAGCGCCCGTCGCAAAGAAAAATTGCGCGAGCACTATCGCGAGAATTACAGGGAGCGTCACCGGCTGCGCGAACAGAACATTCGCCAGCAGCAGCAGCAACCACGTGGTGCCAGTGGCGTCGGAACCGGTGGCGGGGGTAGACGCGGCAGCGACGAGAAACCGCATAGGGAGCGCGGCGGCGACCGCAACGGTATCGCCGATCATGGTACGAAAGAGTTGCATCCCGAGGGAAGAAGAGACGAGCAAAGTGTCGAGACGGAGGCGCAATCGACATTCCCGCCGTCGTCGGTCAAATATGTCGAAGCGCCTTTGCCGTCGGTGAATCCTTGGAAAAATAGGGTATCCACACAGCAGCAACAGCAGAAGCAGCAGCAGCAGCAGCAGCAGCAGCAGAGTGTCGCAACACAGCAGGACAGTGTTAAAAGTGCATGCACTAATAGACAAAGTGAGAAGGAGAGGAGAGTGCCGCAACCACAGCCGCAGCAGCAGCAGAATGCAGCTGGTATGTGCATGGTTGTTAAACAATTTTTTTTTTTTATTAAATACATATTTCTCTGTGTATATATTTCTTTTTGTCTTTTCCTTTTGCATACTGGTCTTTTCTATTTTTTTTTGTGTGAAATTGTTTTGCGCTGCAACGCTTGACTTTCATCAGAAAAGCTTATTTTATATTTTGAAAAACAAACGAATGTTCCAATTTGCATTCAAGCTGTTTATGAAAAAAAACTATACGACAAAAGAAATAACTACAAGAGGAAGGAATATTTGCTGTCTATAACATCTATAGAAATCTAATCTTCCTTAACTCATGGAATCTTTTTTTTTTTTTTTTCTACCTGAAGAAGAGAGGAAAGATTTTAAGATTTGTGGAGCATGTTGAGAATCCATTTATCAATGAATCCTACTTCTAGAAAGGACGAATGATGAATGGAAATTTAGAATAATTCTATAAAAGTTGAGGAATATAAAAATATTTTGTCAAAAAACAAAAAAAAGGAAAATAAAGGATAATAAAAATACTTAGAAGAAATATGTTTTCTTTTCTCGTTATTTAACTATGAGCATGTTGCTTTTTCTTTTTCTTTTATCATTTTCTCTATTGAAAAGTTTGACGAGTCTAAAAAAATACGTAAAAAATTTGATCGTCTCGAATATAAAACATTCCGGTACATTTTTCGGAAAAGATATTTTTGTTAAACATGCATACAGGTGTGTGCAGCTTTGGTTAATAAATTTCACGCACGATCTTGCACTTGGACTTCGATCTCTCTTTTTCTCTCTCTTTCTCTTATCTTTCTCCTTGATAATCGTTATTGCGAGACTATTTGCGATTATATAATTCTTTATCTATCTGTGTTGACGCACATGTGTGTGTGCGTGTGTGCGCGCGCGCGTTTCCTTTATTTATTAAGATGTAACACACACTTTGTCTTAAGGTGGTTGATTGTGAAATTTGAGACGTGTGCACGTAATATATCCGATTTCACGGAAAGCGTTGTCTAGAAATAGATTAGCACGCGCGACACATACCACGGAAGAGAATGAACACATTTGTTTGGTTTTTTTCCTTTGCCGCGAATTTCATCAGACGAATTTTATCTCTCCCTGTGACATTTCCGAGTTTTCTCGTTGCATATCGATAATCGTGTCTGAGTTCGTAAAGATAGAGAATTGTCGGCACACAGATTCTATATCGGAAAGATAAAACGAGACAACACTTTTGTTACAAATTTTTTTTTTTATCAGAACTCTACAATTTGTGTTTGCGTGTGTTTGTGTTCGATATCGATATTAAAAGATTAAAAGCTTCAAGAAACAAAATATCCTACGCGCTTTGAAAAAAAAATTTTTTTTATATTTCTGCATGCAAGAGCGAAAGAGATTAGTTTCGGTTGCTTGAGCAATTGTTATTTACTGCTCGAACTGTGGTGTGTTTCAAAAATACTTCCAAAAAATTCGTGTATTACGCGCTTGCTAGAACGGATCACGAGAGAAGCGTCTCGGAACCGCGCGGGAGGTTGTAGATTACGAAACGAGGAGTGAAAATAGAAGCACACAAGATGTGTGTGCGTGTGTGTGTGTTTTGTATGTGAGAGTTGAAAAATCGAAAAAGAAGAAACGTCTCGTTCACAGGGAGCCGTGAAACACTATACAATACCTGCCGTATTTTCACGCGCTGCTTGAGTGCTCGTGTTCTTTTGAAAAGAACTCCAAAAAAGATGCATGAACGTTTTCCAAATCTTTGTCCGTCGCTTTCTGTTGCTTCCAAGGTTCGTTTCAAATACGAACTTTCTTTAAAAATTTACAATTTTGACATTTCAGTTCCGGACTCGCAAATAATTTTAAAAAGTGTAGATTTTTTTGTTTTTTAGGAACTTTGCGCGCGTGAATAATCGCGTGCAAAGAGGGAACTGTTGCCTCTTCGTACCGACATATTTCGGTAATATCGCGATTGGACGGGAAAGAGGCAACTTTATCTTCGCATTGCCAACGCGGTTCAGACGTACCGAAATGTCCAATAAATGCTGCTGGCGCGCGAGGGAACCGACGTGTTCTCCTTCAGCAATTTTATATTTGCATACCGAAAGATTTTTCGCGGGGAACGAACCGTCACAAGTTGTTTCTTCGTCTGCGCGAAAACACCTGATTTTGCGTTCCGTCGAAACGAGTTTCTTTATTAAATAATACGCGCGTTGTACCTTGTACCTTGTGAATAGCTCGCGTATGTAACGCAAAAGTCATCTAGAGATGCTGCACGTAACATACACATTCTCTCTCCCTCTCTCTCTTTCATTTTTATTCTTTAACTGACAATGAAGTTTTTTTACGATGATGTCGCATGTTTTCGATACAACGAAGGCGCGCCGCGTCCGCGTATGTAACACACGCAGTCGTTCGTCGCGTGATTTCCGGACGTTGAATTCGCCGAATTCGCGGTACCGTAAATTGCCCCATTTGTTCTCCGATCGTACGGATGCGTAAAGTAGCGCGGGAGAATGCGGCAAGGGCAACGACATTGACACTCTTTCTGTGTTGCAGAAGAGATGCCCGCCAGTCGCGGCAGACGACGTTGTTACGAGAGAAAACGTCTATATAGACGCACTTGTTACTTAATAGTTCGCATATACACACGTTCACTTTCGTCCGCGGAATCGAATCCGGCTTATTGCGGTTCTTCGATTAGATTTCTTTTTTTTTTTTTTGCGGCTTTTTGATTAGATTATTTTGTGTGTGTGTGTGTGTGTGTGTGTTCTATCGTTTTGTACAAGTGAACTCCGTGTAATAATCTTTTTGTATTTTGGAATTTATTTCAATTAAATTGAAGAAAATAAAATTAGATTTTTAAAATTTAGATTCTTTTACCAACAAACACGCGGCGATTTCTTTCATCTCAGTAGTCGGAGAAAGCGTGCTCTCAAAAATTAACAAGATAATTTTTCTCTCGCCCCGTTTTCCCATTTGTGAATGACATTTGTTTTCGATTCGTCTTCATCAATTGGCGCAACGCATTTTTGCTACAAAGAGTCCTCGATATCTCGCGAATTCGTACGAAAATCACCTGCGATATTAATGAGAAAGAGGAGAGAGAAGCAGTTGATTCTTACTTGAAGAATGTGGACTTGGACTCCTTTACAGCCGTAATTGACCAATCGCTCTGACGCTCGTTTCGATCCACATTTAAAATATGTCGCGGAAAGTGAGAGTCGCGCAAATGGAAACCTGTTTCGGGGACGGTTGGATTGCTAGGCTTGTCGCCGCGAGATAGGTGGGTTAGAACGTTTCGATCGGCAAATATCTTTCGATCCGTTCGTTTCAAGGTATTGCCGGAGAAACAGCGGCGTTTTGCACATTAAATCGAAAGGCGTCGTCGAGGCGACGCGCGAGCCGAGATTACGCTGATTGTAAACGCTCGGCTGGAAACTCGAGAAAAACAAATTGGAGATTGAGTTACGAGAGAGGATAATGCGATAAGATGTACTTCGAGAGCGTAGAAATATCTGCGTTTGACGGATTTTTTTTTTTTTTTTTATTGACCACGTGGAGAAAACGTTGAAGAAAATTGTGTAACTTGTGTACATTCTTCAGCGTCTCGAGTGTACGTTGTAAATACGACTAAATTACAGTCAAAGTTGCGATATTTTTTCTAAGAATATATGCGTCAAGAGAGAACAGAGTTTTATTCTTCGGTTTCTCTATCTTCGTGCGTGTGACATGAAATTACAGATCCTGTTTTCTATGCAGAATATTTAAAAGACACTTGCACTAGCTCCTCCATCTCTTGTTTCTTAATGAACAGCTGGTGCATTCGGGAAAACAAATTCCGTTCGAGTTTATATAATACCTGTCACACACATACAATAAATCTAATTTATGTCTTGCTTTCTTAGTCCTTGAATGAATTCCTTGTGCATTTTCTCTTGTCACCGAAGAATAAGATGTCAGGTAGTCACTTTTGAGATTATTTTATCTCAATGTCTCTCGAAATACTGACGTGCGTAGCGAAAATTTCTCATAGATTCGAATTCGA
This sequence comes from Pseudomyrmex pallidus, assembly GCA_014825455.1. Classification (NCBI taxonomy): domain Eukaryota; kingdom Metazoa; phylum Arthropoda; class Insecta; order Hymenoptera; family Formicidae; genus Pseudomyrmex; species Pseudomyrmex pallidus. Next base: position 17,500 of record QVNV01027904.1, read on the forward strand.
CGCATTAAAATAAAAAAAGAGAGAACAATCACTAATGGACGAAAAAATATATTGTGCAATGTAATTGCACCGTTTTCGAGGTAAGTAGAGTCGAGAGAGTTCAATAACAAGAGATATCAGTTTCGGGGCGAAAAAAGAACGTATTATTTTTCAAGACGATGAGATCGAGACGATTTGATAATTGATGACGAAATTACTTTTCAAGATTGAGATTAAAAGCGAGAGATTCTCAATGGGAATTTTGTCTCTTGAACCCGCCGAGAAACGTGTGTAATCGTTAGCCGGTTTTAATAACGTCGCGTTGCTTAGTTACTAATTGATCAAACTGTCGGAACACCTTCCGCGATCTCGTCCCCTAAATAAACACATGGAGCAACAAGGAATTCTCAATTCTTTCAATCAGTCGTCCGATATCTTTTTCTCTTTCGAACTTTTGCGGAAGGTTTTTACGCGGCAAAGTTTTGTTCTTTTTTTCTCTTTCTCTCTTTAATATTTAATTACGTACTTATTTTTACTTTGTATATAAATTAAAAAAAAAAAGAAAGCGGAAACGAAACAGATCTTAAATGTTCGAGAATAGAGATTGTTGGCCAACACTAATAGCTCTAGTCGGGAATGTTCGCGTTCTCGTTGCGAGCAGCTCCGACGTCGTCGTCGTCGTCGTCGACGACGACGACTACTCGCTTCTTGAGCCAGTCGACTATCAGTGGCTTTTCGACGCTCGAATTGCTCCTTCGATCACGATTACAGCATTTGTGCTGCATACGTCGCGATCGCGTCGATCGCAAGATAAAGAATTATCCGCGACGTTTTCGAGGTGATTCTTTCGAACAATAGTCACATAATCACCTCCAGCTTCAAGTACATCTCGGGAGGGGAAGAGAGATGTAAACTTTTTGATCGAGTCTTTTCACTGTCTCGCGATAAAAAAGCCCGATTAAAAAAAATGACTTACATCTCTCTGGTTTTTTTTTTTTTTTTATTTATTGTGCGAATCAAAAGTTCTCTTTGCCGAGTCGTGATATCATCGTGTGTTTGTATTTGATCGTCACCAGCTGCGATACATCTGCGTCTCGCATTGTCGAAATGTATCAAGTTGTCCAAGTTTTTTCAATCTCTGCGTGACATCGTTGCCCTCCTCTTTTCCCTCCCTCTCGTACCGGGTCCTCATTTGCTGACGCAATTAAAGCCACAATTTAATTAAAATTGCAATTTGCGTGCGATACGAGGCAAAACGAATCCGATTATTCAACTTGGTTTGGTGACGGCGCCAAGCGCGATCGACACGATGAAGATAGATCGCAAATATGTTGCTCCTAGACGTGAGTCATTTTAACTCGTCCTCGTGTTATTAAATCTCTGTTCTCCTATGATTGTTTGCTTAGCAATTATATTGCCATCTATCAAGTGAGCCAATAATCTAATTAGATAAAAGAACACAAACATTATCACGTTAAATAGTATAATGACCATACGATTATAAATATTACAATTAACAAACATTGCGGTATCAAATTTTATAACGACTATAAGTGAGACAGTAACTTTATCTAGGGTTTTTTACATTTTTAATGTTAAAAGTAACTCTAATAAGCTTCTATATCGTCATTGAAATTACTTTATTTTCCTTAATCTTACGACTCGCGCTTTTCTACAATTTTCGCTCAAAAATGTATTCTCGTTTTCCTTGTTATCTGCTGTCTAGAAAACTCGTAACGTCACCATGTCAATCGGTCATTATATTTTTTATCTTTAAGTATGACTCAACTAAATCGTTAAAGTTTACGAGTTTACGTATGTATGTTCTATTATCGCACATATAAAGTAAAACAAAAAAACGTCAAACTTTCGATATTCTATAAATATTTGATAAGAGATTTATTACTCAATCGTGACAGAACTACGTCAAGTTGTTACAACGTGACACATGTGTTATATTATAGCGTTTTTACGTTACTTCAAAAAGACATGAAAATCGACTGATTTTTTTATACGTGATCATGCGCGCTATAAACGTGCATTTCAGAAGTGACTTTTTTCTTCATCAACGTCTTCATCTTTCATGGATAAGACTGCCAGTTCTTAGAACATAAAGATAATTATATAATAAAATAAGACTATTAGTTCTTAGAACATATAAAGATAATTATATAATCAAATACATATTTTTTTTGTTTTTTCAACGAAAAGAATTTTGTTTCGCGCTTGTTCTTCTAAGAAAAAATAGTGATCCGTTGTTTATTATTTTCTCAACGCCCACGATTCCCACATTTGAAGCAAATTGCCTTGATTATGTCGCGACAACAACGTTCGTTGAGATTTCCTGGCAATGACACAAGAACGGACGATCTCCGCCGTCGAAAAATTCTATTCTTCGGACAAGAGCCGTGGAATCTGTTCACTTTGTTCGTTTTGTGTTGCTGCCTTAGAAAGAGAGAGAGAGAGAGAGAGAGGGAGACAGAACTCCTCTTTAAATTTCCCTCAAACTCGATTACGAAATTGAGGAAAATCATGATGAGCGAAAACGAAAGAAAATGATGGAGCCTTAATTTCTCAAACAAATGTACAAAACCGTGACTTTAATTATGTAATTCTTTTGAATGAACGCAAATGATTAGGGAGCAATACGCGATAAAAGCAAGTGTGGAGGAGCGTTTATTCGATTTATTTCGCGTGTGTGTATCTTTTTGACGGCAATTCGCGAGCTCATCAGCGCGATTACAGCTCACGGAGCCAGATAAGAAAAGCGCAAAGCAAATTGAGCAAAACGGCATGCAATCGTAATTCTCGCGAGGGAGACACGCTCTCGAATAGCAAAAACACGCGTTACACGCGTACATATTGCGACGTGTACATACTTAGCTTCGTTATTTGTGTGTATAGCAGTCGCACATACTTTATACGCGGCAGCGATTTATCGCCTCGGTTTTCAAATTATTCACGCATATTATTTTACATATATTTTATTTTTTATTTTTTAATATGGCCTTGCCACGCTCGGATCGCACGAAGAGCGCGGTTATATGATTTCCCTTCCCCGTCCTCCGCCCCTTTGTCTTCTAACCGGCGTTTATTGCGAGCGTGTGCCGACGACGGATGAAAAATGACTCCAAAAATGTCTTGTCTCGTCGAAAACAATACTGTACTCGAGAATCGAATTAAAAACGAAGAAAATTCATCATCGCATCTTTCGAACGTTCTTTTTTGTTTCTCTTGGCACACATCGCGCGGTCGCTCCACATTTCTCTTCCCCTTGCAGTGTGTATGTGTGTGTGACGTCGGATGTTACCAGATAAAAATTAAAAATATTCAAGAAACGCACATGTGTGCGCGATAAAGATAATCGAGGTCGCGCGGTTTGGAACAAGTTATAAAATAAGATTTAATCGCGTGTTAGGGGGTTGCCGATCTCGGAAAAAAAATCTTTTACACCGCGAGCTTACAGACGCGACGCACATCGTAACGAATCCCGTGTTTTATTCAATCTTTCGCGATTGCATCCGGTTTGTTGCAATTACTTTTGCATGTGTTTGTCTTTTGCGGTGTTTTAATTATTCGATTTCTTTATATTGCGTTTCGATTAACTTTTGAGAGAGTGTCATTCTGTTGTAAATCACATCGCGCGGAATAAGTTGTGTATAAAAGTTTTTTTTTATTTTTTTATTTTTGCAGAAAATGGTATCGAAAGTGGTGCCCAACCTACAATCGTCAGACCACCCAAAGAGAGGAGGAGAAACAATCAAAGCGTATGTATTTTGCTTTCTCTGTTCGTCAAAAAACGTGTACGTTTTTGTTTAAAGAAACAAAAAAAAGAACATATTCAGTGAGTTGTATGCTTCGTATACATCGCGTTAAATATAATATGTATAAAATATGTTTTATTTTTAAGAAGTAAAAATATATCTGTATGTCACGAAGGTCTATTATTTTTTGTGTCACTCCGATGCATTGTATTGTTTCAAACTTTAGCCTTCGGAAGAGTTTTTGTTGCAAATCAGTTTTTACTGTTAACGAAAGCTCCAATATATTTTAACTTGTTTGTAACAGGCAAACAATATTACTGACATGGGAGACTGGCCCACTTTAGGAACACAAGCAGAGGTGTGTACATTGTCACATTGCTAAATACTTGTTATAAATTATTATCTTTAACTTGGTGTAACTACTTTGGTATATATGTGCATATCTTAAAAAAATACTATTATTAGCTTAATACAGTGATAAGTGTAAGAAGAAATGATGTATTGTAATATGTTTATCACTTTGTTGCGCGTAAACTTGGCGCGAGGCATTGCCGTGCCTCTTGATATATTAAAATATATTTCCATTCTTTCTGACTACTGTAAACAATACATTAAGTAATGACGTTATTAGCTAGCTAGGGAAACATGCAAAAGCTAGAACTTGCAGACAATCACTCAGCGAATCTGCGAGTGTGTACACTTTTTGCTAGACAAAATGTCGAATGTTAAGTTCATCTCAGGCGAGAATTCTTTTTATCGCCTGAGAAATGTTGAGCATTTGTACAAATATCACTTTTTTTTTTTTTATCTCCTTTGTGACTATTCGTAATTATATACTTGTGTTGTCTAGGTTTTTTTTTTAAGTTTTTGATAATTCTGGATATTTTAGAGAAAAGCAACGATATCTCCTCCGAAACAAAATGGCGTGCTGAATGGTGAACCAAGCACATCCAAGCAAGAGAGTAGCGCTAACGAAAACAAAGCAAGCAAAGAAAGCAAGGATTCAAATCACTGCCAGGACGATAGTGACGAGCAGATAGACAACGGCGAGAAGAAAAAGAAAGCGAATAAAAACAAATGGGTTCCTTTGGAAATCAATTTGGCGCAGAGACGCGGGACCGTGCGATCGTCGAGATTTCACAACCACAGAGATAGAAACGGCGAGGTGAATGACGACGAGCATTGGCGCGAAAAGAGTTATGACAGATCGACGGGGTATCAACGAGGACGAGGAGGCAGAAGTTACAGAGGTAGAGGAAGAGGCGGTCGTAATCGTGGCAGTTTTAGATATCGCCAGGATAATGAATACGCTTACAACCCGGACTATATGCAGGTAATATGTCGATCAATGTTGAAAAATGAAAGAAAATTGAATTGTTAATCATTGAGAATGTTATAATATTCTGTTGAATGATGTTAGAAAAATAAGGGAATCTCTCTGATATACTGATGCAATAAGATAGTCTGAAAACGTTTGAAATTTTACATATTGTCATTGCGTCTTGTGTCACAACGTGTAATGTGTAACGTGTCTCTTTTGCAGGCCCATAAATACGAGTGCGATGGGTATATGATACCTTTCATGGGAACTTATTATTTTAACAATATGAATTATATAGACCCTATTACGTTAAAAGAATATGTACGAAACCAAATGTAAGTTTTCCATTGTATACGTTGCACTTTATGGTGCTACGTGATTTTTCAATGTTCACATCGTTCCCTGCATACAATAATAACGTAATTTTGTTTTTATTTTGTTTTTCAGAGAGTATTATTTCAGCGAGGAAAATCTCATGAAAGATTTCTTCCTTCGACGTAAAATGGATTCGGACGGATTTTTACCTTTGCATTTAATTGCCTCGTTTCAACGTGTGCAAAATCTAACGACAAATTTAGAATTAGTGATGGAAGCAGTCGGAGAATCCGATAAATTGGAATTACAGTTCGAGGGTTGGGACGATTGTACAGGATGCAAGGTACTATTTTACATTAACGACGACATACTGTTCTGTTTGACAATCAAACATGCGTATAGCACATGTCTCCGAAATATCTAACAAGCACGTATATATGCGTGTTGGATGCGAGATTTGTGCTAGAGCAAATGGAAGAGATTTCGCGAACACCATTAGAACTTGTTTCAAGCTCGATGAATGGAGTTTGATGTGCTCTCTTCACATGTATACTTACGATCGTCAAAAAGTTTTCTTCTTGCACGCGACATTACGAACTTTGCGATTAAATTTTGAATCGCTTTATTTTTTTTTTGTTCAGATCAGGACAAGATTCAGTCCAAGAAGATGGCCTATTGCGGATAACGTTGTCAACTCGAGTGTTCCGGAACAACAATCCGTGTCACCCGAAAACAAAGTCTCACACCATCCAGTCTCAGTCCCGGAAGTCTCAACCACTGAAGTTGTATTTCGTCCCGCCGCACGACCTTTGATCACGATACCTGCTCCACCAGTTCCTCGCATTCTTGATTCCTATCAAATCGATTCGATGGGGAATAATGTTCAAGCAATTGAGAATGTGACGTGTCATAATGGAATAGAAAGCGATTTACCAAAAGAAGTTTTAAATCCCGACGTACCAGAATTTGTTCCACCGCATACACGCGACGAACTCGACGAGATTGATAAACTGTTTCGGCATAAATGTAGTCTCGCTGATGAAAGTAATGAAACACAGAATGCGGTTCATTCTGGACAAGCAAACAATGACGTTTCTGAACTGACAAATAGCATACCGACGCCTTTTCTTCCTCCTAACAACAATCTTCCTAAGAAGCTAGATAATATAGCAAATGCAACGGATTCTTCCACTTTGAATAGCTTAGCAGGAGAACAAATAAACGGAGAATCAGATTCGTCAAGCGACAATGCTTGGCAAGAGGTAATTATTCCTGTTATATTTTTCTATAAATAATTCTTTTAAGTTCTTATTAAAAAGCTTGAAAATCGTGCGGAAATTCACGAAAACAAATTGTATTCGCAGGTGAGGAGAAAACCTAAACAATCGCATAAAGAGAAATGCGAAGAAAAAGAGAAGGTGGAAAAGAGCAAGAGCGAGGAACGAGAGGAATTAGACTTCCAGTTTGATGAAGAACTAGATACGCCACCTCCGACTGGCCGACATAATGCTTTCTCGGAATGGTCTGTTCTTCATAGTTAAAACTTGAAGTAAACTTATTGACCTTGGCAAACAATAACGGAACACGTTTTTCGGAACAATTTCTTCACTTTCGTTCGGAAATTTACAATGTTTAAATAGTGAATTGCGTTGTATTTCAGTTCGATTTTTAACAGAATAATTTTTTTTTTTTTGTTTTATTTATTTGTGTAAAATTGACTCTTCTGACAGCGAAATACTTAATCTAAAATTTTAGATGGTATATTAGTAGTATATTTAATAGTGTATTTCAATGATATATTAGTAGTATATATGGACAAAATTATTTTCCGAATGTTTTTAATCATAAGTCAAAATTTTCCCACTAAAGTCTGTTATTAGTTGGGGTTAAAATATTTTAATGAAACACTACACATACAGAAACAAATACACAGAACTTAAAGCTTTATATATTCAAATAATGAGATTTATTATACCTAGATCCACTTTTGACAGTTTGATTTTTATTTATTTATGTGAAATTAAAGTATCTTAATGATTGCGTAGAAAAAAACATTTATGTATAACTGCTTTCCCTATTACTAACATATATGTCACTTTTACTTGGAATAAATTTGATTTTGTATATCTTTTGCGTGTGCGTGTGCGTGTGCGTGTGTATGTGCAACAAACTGTGTGTGATACAAATTTTATTAAACTCAATATATTCAAATATATTTAATATCTAAATTAAGTATTTTATATTAATATTATTAACCTAAGTAACTAAAGAAACATTACTACACTTGATATTTCAAATATGCAATTTGGTAAGTTTCAAATATAAAAGAAATGATATCAGAATGTAAATTTCTGTAAATTGTACGACTTTTTAATTTTTTTCCAAGTATTTGAATTGTTTTTAATCGAAATACGCGAAAATTATTATTTAGACGTTTTGATCCAAATACGTAAAACTTTGTAATTCCTTACAGGTCCGAAGATGATGAAGAACTACGAACTTTTAGGACCGACAACGACGAATCGCAAACTTACAAGTCCGAAAATGATGAAGATTACGAACTATCTGACAGAGATATTGATAAACTATTGGTTCTCACACAAACCAGTTTGCTGTCATCTAGAATTCCTAAGCATGAAGGCTATGATAGAACGGGAATTTGGACTACAAGAGTAAAGATAACTCAGGAAATGGAACAACGAATTAACGACGGATTACACTATTATCAAGAGGAATTAAGGGAACAAGATTCAAATCAAAGAGTAAGAGTGTAACTTTATTTACAATATATATATATGTAATTTTAAAGGCTTTAAAATATTAGATATATATTGTAACGCAGTCATAAAACAAACCAATCACAAACTAGCATTGGATTGTGTTAGCAAGTGGCCTTGTTTGACTTGCTTTTACGATTTTACGCATACAATTTAGACTCATACGCATTTTATTGTTAAAAAAAAAAAAAAATTAATGTTTTCACAGTACGGCTCTTCTTCGTCCATTGGAAGCTACAAGATCAACGTGGTTAGTCAGGAAGATTTCGAAAAAATGGCACCCAAAGTTCAGAGAAAAGCGAATCCAGAAGTGCCACCGCCACCACCTTCCGCTATAGACGATATAGAAATTCTTCAGTCGGCTTTTTCGTCGCAGGTGTGTATTTCACAAGTTTTGTCAAATAAATAATCCGTAAAGAAACATTTACATAACAAGAGATTGGAATCGAAACAGCATTCGAGCACAAATCAAGACAAAAAGGATCACAGACCGGAAAAGAACCACTGGAACGAAAGATCACGAGCGAAGGGGGGACAGAGAAGCGTCGCGCCTCGTTTCTTCGCTGTCACGAAAGATAGACCGTCCGTTGATCCGAAAACACCACGTAAAAAGAAAACTCGTTACAGCGCCAATCCTCCTGTAGAGCATCATGTAGGCTGGGTTATGGACGTTCGAGAACATCGTCGTCAGCGAACGTATTCTACTGGGTATGTGGAATTTGTTTTGTTTTGTTTTTTTTTGTTTTACAAGTGTAGAATATAATATGATGATATGTATTAATATATATTTGTCTTCTTTTCCCGGCTAAGAAAATCGTGCAGAAAGATTTTATAACTGAATGATCCTAGTTAATGAAACAAAAAAATATGATTTAATTCTTTGCGTCTACATTCTCTTTAATTTTATACTTTAGGAGCAGCGCCGGTACAAGTCCAAATGAAGGTTATCTCGCGAACAACTGCGGTAACATGCCCAGTTTCGTCGAACATCCGAGTCATGCTCTGTTGAAAGACAACGGCTTCACTCAACTGGCATATCACAAATATCACTCGCGTTGTCTGAAGGGTACGATTCAGCACAATATTGCAAATTCTATTTTCTCAATTCAAGCTTTATTGTAAAATGATGAAAATCTTTCTTAATGTCTTCTTTTCCCGACTGAGAGAAACGTGCAGAAACGCTTTTATCTGAGACAATAAAAATTTGAACGATAGCTCACGATATTTCATAAAAATTGTTATTTACACGATGTATTTTATTTTTTCACAGATCGCAAACGATTAGGTATTGGACAGTCGCAAGAGATGAACACGCTGTTCCGTTTCTGGTCGTTCTTCTTGCGAGAAAACTTCAATCGCACCATGTACGACGAGTTCAGAATATTAGCCAAAGAGGATGCATGCGCGGGATATCGATACGGATTGGAGTGCCTTTTCAGATTTTACAGTTACGGCCTAGAAAAGAAATTCAGACCTGCGCTGTACGAAGATTTCCAAGTAGAAACGATAAACGATTACAAGAGCTCACGGTAGCACAAATATAGGTTGTTTAGCTATGAGTATAATAGTTAAACGGTTAATTGTGCAAAAGTAAATGGGTTGCTCAGCTGATATCAGGAAGACGTTTTTGTCCTGTGAGTGGGAGTTTCGAAATAGACAGCACGACATTTTAAGAACATTCTCATTCATAAATTGTTTTGTGCAAAATAAAATCGTTTTATTTGCCAGACTACTGCAAACAAAAAGAACTAATCGATGAATTTATTTGAAACATTTAGGTCAGCTGTATGGACTGGAAAAATTCTGGGCATTTTTGAAATATTACAAGAATTCCGATCAGCTTCAAGTAGATCCTGAATTGCAAGAGTATTTATCAAAATACAAGAGTATCGAAGACTTCCGTGTAGAAGTGAGTATTGAAGATTTGCAGTAATTTATTTTCTAAATAAATGTTATGCAAATACACAAAAAACAAAAAAAGAAGTGAATTGCTCGTTATCGCTAGAGAATCCTTTTTTTTTTTTTCATCTGTATTATTTGAGTTATTTTCCTGTATAGCCTCAAGTACACGATACACTTCAATCAAACGCACGAAATGCCGCGAAAAGACGTCTCAGAAGCGTTTCTGAAAGTGCCGGCGCTGAAGATTTGCTGTCGAGCCGAGAACGCAGACTCTCGGGAGGCTGCAGTGCAGTTACACTGCCGATTCGGATTGCAAACGAAATGTATTCCGAAATTACCTCCTCGCAAAAGTCGCGTTTAGAAACAGCAAATTCGTCGCAATTCCGAATCAGAGCCGGCTCCTTCGGTTCCGGTAGGCTCTGTTATACCCGACGGAGAAACGATTCCGCGCCGTCGAGTGGATCGCGACAAGATCACAACAAGCAACAGTCTCGAAGCAGACACAATTCCGGTTCCTACACGATGCCTCATGAAGCAAGCAAATCCCAAACCACTGCCAGAGAAAGAATCCAAACGAGCAAACCCGAAACAAGTAAATCTGTGAGAAAGACCGAGAGTTTGTCTACCTCCCAGAAGTGAACAGTTCGATGATAAAAAATAAAAATAAATATATAAAAAAACTCATAAAAACGCGCGCGGGCTTGCACCCGTGTAATTCGACGAGAAAGTTGGAAAACATTGAGTTGCTTTTTGAAGAAAATTTGAGTGATGAAACGGTGTTCTCGTCAATTCTGACGGCAGTAATACTACTTGTCTGTAAACAGCCATCTAAAAAAAAAAAAAAACAAATCGTATCCTGAAGAAGATCGTACATCTGCGCGATCTTGATTTGTTACCGTTGAGCATATAATTTATAAAAAACAAAAACAAAATCTATATGATAAATTTCACTTTTGGACGCGTGATTTAGTCTGTAAGATTATATATTTACTGATATTTAAAGTCCCTCGTGTGTGGCAACGAGTGGTCGCAGGAATTATTTTCATTTAACGCTTCTCACATTGCTTATAGTGTGTACCTACATTTTGAGGATAAGTAAAGAAGTTCAGCGTGAATAATGAGAGCAATTGCGCCGTGAAAGCGATGAAATGTATATATTCAAATTCTTCCGCTTTGTTTTTCATATTTTATGGCATATACATGTATATAAATATATATATATATAGAGAGAGAGAGAGAGAGAGAGAGAGAGAAAGAGAGTGACTCGTAAACGTGAACGGTATCGTACGTGGGATGTGACGTGAATTGACCGGGTACTGTTCATCCGTGCGAGTGTTTTATGTACAAACAGTGAAGTGCTATCTTTATCTAAAAGACAAAGTAGAGATGTAAAACAATAAGCAAACAAAAGAAAAAAATAATCGCCTAACTAAATATATATATATATTATATTTGAATATGTAAGTTCAAAGATTTTTTCGTAAACATATAAATGACATAAATCAGCGAAAATAGTTGTATAGGTATGAATCTATACTAAATCATCGCCAGAAAAATTCATACGCTTTTCTGATTCACCGAGGTGAATAGAGGACTCGAAGTTATTTGTTCTTTTCTTTAGATATTGACACGCTTTTTATGGCGCCTTTGTTTTTTTTTGTTGATTTTCTTTTTTTTTTTTTCTTAACAAGATATTTTTTATAAAAAGAACTTACACCACTCTCTTTACCACTGGAACGTACCGATAATGTTTACTTGTTGTCTCGAAACGTTAACAAAGTAATAGAAATTATAAAAATTTGTTATATCTTCTCAGTCTCTTGTTGAAGGCTCGCAATGTGGGCGAGCTGCTTTCGTCGTTTAATGATTTTTGCTAGATTTATAGAACACTGTACACTGTGTATGCGATGATGAACGATAACATAGATATAGCATGGAAAAATTGACATAGCATGAAAAACTATTCTCGCATCAAAAGCCTGTGAAATGTTTTTATCAACTCGTCACTTTCGAAACTGACTTTTAGAATCGAATTTTTAGAGAAAGTTACTTACTTGTAAAATTATAGTGTAAAATTATTTTGTCAATCAAGTTTAAACATATATACACACACACACACACACACAAACACATACACACGTTTGTTTATACGTACGTTGACTGCGCAATAATTTAAATTTTGCATTTTGAAGAGTAGAACAGAAATCGTTAGGAAAAAAAGTTATATTTATCTTATTACATACATATATTATATATATGTATGTAACAAGATATTTACCTAAACGTATTTATTCCATATCGTGAGAGAAATTACGATATTCCGTCGAGAGAACTTTTGTAAATAGAAATAAAAACAAATCGATACGACGTTAGCCGTGTGTTAGCCGGTCGGAAACGAGTTGATCGAAATTTGTCTCGATAATTTGTTCCTTCTTCTTTAAGCAAAATCTCGAATCGATCAAGAGCTAGCTTTTTTTTTTTTTTTTTTTTTTTTTTTTTGGTGATCACGTGTGTTCTGTGTGCGAGAAATTGTTCATCTCGTAAGTGTCGTCCCTGACACGGATACTAGTCACTGCATCAAACCTGCTGCATTGCCACGCATCGTTTATCAGAATTTTTTATAACAAAGAAAAAAACAGCGAAAGAGAATCGAAAGATGATACCGATGTAATCCTGTGTGTAATTAGCAATAACGCTTAGAGAGCGAGGGTGAACGGAAAGTAGCGTTAAAAAACAATAATCGAATTTGTTAAACAGACAGAAATATATCTTTTTGTACAAGTGCGATAATAATCACCTCCGTTGCTCGATGCAGAAGTAACATTACTTTCCGTTGATAGATACTGGTTTTTTTTTATTTTATGAAAATCTTTAAATAACGAGAGAGTAGATATAAAAGTTTTTACGCAGGCGAACATGTCCGTACAATCTTAATATCAGACAAAAGTGAGGAAAAAGGCGAAACTTGACGTTCGTTCAATTTCGAGCTCAAAAAAAAAGACAAGAGCATTGTGTTTTAGCAATAGCGTGTGAAAGTACGAAAGATATTTATGTACGCGTGTTTGAAATGTATGATTCCTGAGCTGCGCGTTTAAATTAATCAAATAGCTGTTTCTCGAGATTAAAGAAAAAACTGTCAGACCTCGCATAAAACGTTAATCGTGTAATGACAGACGAGTGACGGTATGAAGAAGCTCCGATACGTATGCGCAACTTTCGTGCATTTGACGGCTTTTGGATGTTTTTTTTTTTTCTTCCTATCGAAGCACTTTCACATCGCAACTTTCTTTTGTTTTTATGTGAAACGTATCGTCTTCTGTTGTTACACAGTTGAACAGTTGGATAGTCGAACGGCGCGCAAACTTTTAACGACGCATAGATCATCGTATCATGTGACACTAGTTAACTTTCGCACTAAAGAATGATTTACGCGCGCGCGCGTGTTTAAATAAACGTAAGCTATCTCTCTCGCTTCTGCTACAAGTAATATATGTACATAAATGTTTACTTTTATTTAAGAAAAAAAAAGGACGTGCTCGTCTTTCGCGTTCCTTCTTCTAAGTACATGTAAAAAAATAAAAAAAAAAAAAAAATCGATGATGATAATAACACACGATGAAGATTCTTACGAAGCGACAATCGAATGTCTCTGTGTGCGAGAAAAAAAATGACTCGTTCACGAGAATTTAGAGAAATGGAACGAAAACGTCAATCACGTTCTTCATATCACAAAACGGATTTACCGATGTAAATTAATAATAGTTTAATTGCTATTATCATCTCTCGCGTTTGAATTTATATTTTTAAATATACAACGAACGTGTGCGCATATATTTTGCTAGTGTTATCAAGAATGTGGTTGAAAACGAATATACAGCGTGTTTGAAAACACGCGTTGTTGCGCGATAAACTAAAGATTGAACTGTGAAAGAGAGAGGGAAAAAGATATGTAAATGGCGTTTTTTTTGGACACAAGAAGGAAAGAGCAGACAGAGAGCAAAGTTAGCACAAATAATTTCCAGTCTGATTTAGCAGTCGCAATTGTAGTTTATAACTGATACAGATGGTGCCACATATTGACATTGCTGATTATTGTACATATTTTCATATTTCATTACCTTAAGCGACTATAGACTTATATCCGTAGTTTTTAAGCGCATAACGCAAGCGAGAGTCCTAACAATGATGACCGGACTTAATAGAGTTTAAGAATCATTAAGAGTCTAAGATATTGTACGAGATAAGAAATAGATAATAAATGATTTATACATGATATGACGGGCTTGGTCCTCGTGGCGCGCCTTGAAAATCGTTAAATGTTGAAAACAAATTGCAAAACAAAAAAATTCATTCTGAAAAGAAACGACGTTGATATATACGACGATCTCGGTGTGCAAAGTCAAAAGTGTTCGAAGTGTTCTCTCGAAAGTTGTTTCAATTAAGAAAAAAAAAACAAAACAAAACAAAATTTGTACTGTTCCGTATTATGTTGATATACATCGTACAACGTACTGTTTTCTTTGCAGAAAAGATGGACAAAAAAGACAGATATATAGCATAATGTACATAGTTTTTATCCAAAGTTGAACTGCGACACGAGAGAGACCATGTCTAGATGTAAAAAAAAAAACAAAAAAAAAAGATTATACACACGCGTATTATAAATTCTCACACACATTGTTACTTATATACATATATATATATTATATATATATATATATATTGCTAATTAATCTTACTTTTACATCTAGAGCTTAAAAAAAAAGGGCGGGGTTACTAGCTACTTTAAGAAAAATGTATAAAAACTATTTCGTATATCAAAGATTATACAATGTATATTAGATTGCGCGATACATCCAATTTGTGTTTATGTGTATTAAACGTGGTGACACGTAATTTTTGCGTTTTGAGGAGGGACCTATATACACGTATATACATATATATATATACATATATATATATATAATATTTTTGAGCTCTTTGTATAAGATTTTGATCAATTATTGAATTTGCACATATATCTGTTTCTTTTATTTGTTTTTTTTTTCATTCATTATTGAGTAATCTTGCTAAGCAATTTAATACTTTGACTGCCAATGTCATCCTATTGCATGGACAGTTCTCATTTTTATTATGTCGCACTCAACTGCAGATATCGAATGTTTGTCTCTCACAACAGAGGAAGACAGAAAATCAATGAGAAAAAAATAAGATTTTCGTCGTAGGAAATAATCTCGCGAAAGCAAATGTCACAAGTCAAAGTTTCTTCACGCAAGACTTTGGTCTTTCAGACTTTACCTTGGACAATTATCTCCTTTCCCATTTATATCATATGATTATATATACGTATACATGTAATCATATATATATGATTTCCAACGTATCTTTTACATAATTTGAAAAGTTGTATTTTTTTCGGACTATTTGAGGAATCACCTGATGTGAGAGACTTCTCGGGGCAACTGACAACACGTGACAGTCAAAGTTTAAATAATATATTAATTTTTATAAGAATGTATATATATATATGAGAAAGAATAGAGAATATGAGTTTGTTTTTCCTTTAATATACGATATGACCCGCATTGTGATATGTGTGTATTCAGAAAAAAGTTTGATAATGATGATGATTATTATTCATATTAATATTCGAGAAGAGCAAAGTTTGTTTACTGTGAGATCCCTCCTTAACACAAGCGTATGATCTATATCGAAAGGCGTCTTCGGCAGGGAAACGGATATATGCAAAATTTATTTGAAAAAAAAAAAACAAAACAAACGACGACGATTTTTTTTTTTTTTTTTTTGATTTCCCGATATTGTTCAGTGGTTAATCGAACGACTTGATCTCAAGTGTCACTTACATAATAAATTGTTGTGTTACTTGCATAATAAATCTGTTACGATGTACAAACGTTAATACATCATATTATAACAAATTAATTTTTTTATTTCACTATTTACGCTCACGCACATAATGAAAGTACTGTAACTATTTTTCTTGTTTCACTTACGTGTATGTTCATTGATCTTATAAGTTGTTGTGTGTAAAGTTGCGAGA
Source organism: Pseudomyrmex pallidus (assembly GCA_014825455.1). Classification (NCBI taxonomy): domain Eukaryota; kingdom Metazoa; phylum Arthropoda; class Insecta; order Hymenoptera; family Formicidae; genus Pseudomyrmex; species Pseudomyrmex pallidus. The sequence goes on from QVNV01027904.1 coordinate 33,619, forward strand.
TCACGTCGCATTTACAAATAAAATTGTTCTGCGCAGAGTCTAGTCGCTTCGACCGAGTATTGTACCGATTTTCTCTTTGAAAAAAAAAAACAAACAAACGATTGGCAACTGAACGAATCGATTTTTTACATTTCGACGAGAGCGTCTGCCGGCGTGAGAAATCGGTGGATTTATAAGTAATCGATCGGTGAATTGTTTTTTTCTTTTTTTTTTTTTTACTGATCAGAGATCTCATCTAGGGCCGCGCCTATCGAGCGCGCTTTGTTATATAAAGTAAATGAACACACACATTCAGCTCAGGACAGACACTCGGCTAGTTTTTGAAAAAGCGCATACTTTTCGAGGCGGAAGTTTTTCATTTGCGTACAATAGTGCCTTCGAGGAAATAAACTTACCCTTCCGGTCTCTTACTGTTTATATAAAAAAAAGAAACTATGAAAAGTCGCATCACAACCGAGATGCATTTCCAGACGATGCTCAAACACAGAAGAGAAGCGCCGCGATTTTTATTAGAGATAGAAAATTTAGAGAGATCGCTAGTTAGAGAGGACTCGCAGCAGCTATAGGATAGATCTGGTCGGAGACCGATGACAAGAATAAACCACCCGTGTCCAAGCCTTTCGTTAAAAAAAAATAATATTTTTTCAAATTACGATATAGGGGAGAGAGTCGGCGCGGACCGGCGAAGCGTGTTTTCTCCGAAAATTTGACGTCTCGGAACGAGAAAACGCTCGGCCGGTTCGCACGGCTATAAAGTATAAATAATAACAGACGAGATTGTGCGTCTATCCTCCGCGTATGTAAATATACGAAAAATTTATATAGATATACGCGCTCACACATACACGTAATGATAAATTGCGCGAACGAGTATTGATTTAGGAGGAATCCGAAAAGAGAGCATAATTAATTTGTAATCAGTACCTCTACTAGGGGTCTTCGGGCCCACGCAAGCGAGTGATAATGTAGCGTATGATATCATAATAATGATGATGATGGGTGTGTGGATTGCGAGTCCTGTACGCGTAGTCGACATGTGTAACGTTTGTGAATACATAAAATAAAAAAAAAAGCCAAAAACACCGATTTCCGGAAGTTCTTCTTTAGGTCCTCTTCGCCATCACTTCTGAAACGTAATATATATATATATATATATACACAAATTGTCTATTAAAAATAAGTATTAAAAACTTTTTATTATTTATTGCAATTGTAATAATTTTCTTCACACAATATTGAAGTTTAAAAAAAAAAAATTAAATTCGCTCGATATATTGAAATCTCGTGAGCAAATGCGGTTTTATTTCAGTTTTAATCAGCACGACCTTTAATTGAGTTATAGTCAAAGGGCACGACACGCAAATTGTACATTTATGTGAATAAAACTCGCATGTAGAAAAAAATTATATGTGAATTTTTAAAAATAGTTTGAAAATAAAATAATCTAATCTTTTTTAAATTATTATATCATTATATTATTCTTTATCAGTTACTTAGTTTGCAAACACAGATCGAGATCGAGTTAGTTAAATAAAAACGAATTAGTTACCAGATTACACACGCAGAAGAATACGCACTCCATTAACAATGAATACCGTGGTTTGTCGTATCACGTCCGGCGTAAGTTGGAAGCGTTAATTAAACTCTCTTGATTTTGACTTGACTTTTTCAAACGGTACAAAACAACGCGAGTCGTGCTTTTAGGTTAGGCCGTTTTTGCGCGTTAGATGCGTGTCGACGAGTTGCGTCAGGCAGAAGGACGACTTCCACGATCTGATTCATCCGGAGAGTCAAGAACCCAGCATTCCGCGATACGTGGAACGCGAAGGAGAAAATACGGATCTCAAGAGAGCACGGTATCTAACGTTTCACGTAACATGATCTCAAACCTCAATTGCGTACGATAACCCGTCCCGTGCATCGAGACGGTACATACGACGCGTGTAGGTCATGCAACTTGTTTATCATCTGATTTGTTATTATTGACTTCAGACTGGTGTATCAGTCCCGTAAACGCGGCATGCTGGAGAACGGTCTGCTTCTCAGCACGTTCGCTAAGAAGTATTTGAACACGTTTGACGATACACAATTGAGATTGTACGACCAGCTCATAAATTTGCCCACCAACGATTGGGATATATTTTACTGGGCGAGCGGCGTTAAACCAACTCCGTCTGAATTCGATAACGAGGTGATGGACTTGTTGAAAAAACACGTTCGGAACGAAGATCGACAAGCTAGGATAATGCAACCGGATCTGTAAATAACAAACAACCGTGTATAGTAATGTGTTTGCAAGTCTATGTAAATGTGTACAGTAGTAAAATAATAATTTAAATCTAGCCTGATGTATAAATTTATCCCAATAAGTTGAGTGTGATAAGGAGAGTTATTAATAAAGAAACAAAATATAGAATACCTTTACTCGGAGAAATCAAGGAGTTACTTCTTTTTTGTCATTGATCCTGTGTGAAATAATTAGCTGTCGTCACATATTTGATACAAACTTTCCTGACTCGTTTGTATAAAAACTATTTTATTGTACAAAAGTCTTATTTTATATACATACGCATCGCGAACGATTAGAGAATATAGTGATGTGTCTTTTGCGAAAGTTTTAAAAAAAAAAAGATTGAACATTCTAATTCCGTAAGAGAAACAACACATAGAAAATTTTGAACACCTTGAGATTTGTACAAGAAGACGTACATCATCGCGCGCGAAAAAAAGACTCTGAGAATAATTTATAGGAAAGATTAAAAAAGAAGTTTTAAGTAATGTTCATGTATCTATTGGGATTTGAGAGATATTGCTTTGTTTGGCTGAAATTTGCGAGTCCTATCACTTTCTTTGTGCTCGCGTTTTGTTTCGTAGCCGTTGAACTTTTTGAAGAACCTTTTGATGAAGCTCTTGATGCACCTCTTGAGCCTTTTCCCCTCCACCCGCTGTATAAAAGAGCAAGAAAAAAATTGTATAAATTTGTTACAATATACAATAACGCGTAAAATAATATAATTCTCTGTCACCTTGAGCCGCCTCGTTTATATTTTTTAGTAGTGGTGGTGGTGGTGGTGGAATTATTACCATACTTCCGTTTCCTGCCGCGACGGTTACTAGTACTGCCACTATAAGTACTAGCGTTATCATCCTCCCACTCCCAACATTCGTTATTGTCATCAGTAATATTATTCTGTTCTTCCTTAAGCTCATTTAACAATACTAGAAATGTGATAAAATAATATATCATCAATGCAAAATATTATGTCTTACAACACGCAACATTTTGTTGATGTTATACACGAGATGTTATACCAATTTTCTCCGCTGCGTATTTCTGCGTGATGTCTAAGAGAGCCCTGCCGTATTTAACAAAATTAGCTTTCGTGACGTGTGGCACTTGCAGCATAGCTTCCTCGGTCTCCGGTAAACGCTGGCTCATAACACGAATGGCCACCATGTTCATGATAGAGGAAGCCGAGACGTCCAGTGTGTCGGCAATTTCTCTTATTATCGTCATCAGCTCGGCGTAGCAACGATCGTGCAATTCTTTAACATTGTTATCAACTTCTTTCGAATTTACCGTTGAAACTGTGGCCACGCCACTTGTAGATTTGTTCGATTTTCTTACTGGGATCTGTACCTGTGTGTTGAAGGTGAAGTAACAACATATACATCATTAACAAGATATACATACGCGTACATACGGTAATATGACTAGAAAATTATTATAAGATTGATAGATATAATTATTTTGTGATAATGTAATTATCTTTTTACTAAAGTTATATACCTTTACATCTGTCTTCGTCATAAGTTCACTCGCTTTTCGTCCGATTTTCACATACGCGCAAGTGATCTCATTGTTAATGTACATAGTTTCTTGCAAATATTCTTTCAATATCATGTGGTGCAAGAGACGTTCTATATCGCACCTGTTCCACGTTTTTCCGCGACCATATAAAGGATGACTTTTGAGACCTGCGCGGAAAAATTATTTTACACAATCCGAATATATCGAAAATTTATGTTGTCATTGCATAATTGACGTTGGATAAGAACCTGACTCTCTGATCTTCTTGAGATCACTGCCTTTGAAAATGTCCGTTAAAAACACACACGTGAGATTGCAATTCTTTTTGTTGTTGATATCCCTCACAGCTTTCAAAATTTCTCTCGCGTCTTCGGTCGCGTCGATCATCGTAATTTCCTCCTAAAATTGTGTATCAACAACAATATCGCTTGAGTAAATTCTCGGTCACATTATTCCAATGATCCGACTATCGATTCAACTCGTACCTTGCTTCTGCAATTGTCGCATGCGGCTGCCTTATTTGAGATACATTCTTGCCTGTCGAATATTTCCCCGAAATAATTGAGTTGTTGCGATCTGCGACAATCCGTGCTATTTTCCGCGAACGCTACCATTTTAAACAAATTGTCCATGTGCGTGCTAATCACTTGTGGATTCGGATTGTCCAGTTCGATCATTTTGCGAATCCTGTGCATGTCCGTGTAATTGTAAAACAAAATGCATTCCGCTATCTCGCCGTCACGACCAGCGCGACCGCTCTCCTGGTAATATCCTTCTATGGACTTCGGCAAAGACGCGTGTATCACGAAACGCACATTCGGCTTATCAATGCCCATTCCGAAGGCGATAGTCGCGCATATAACGTGTATCTGTGTATGAAATACGTTTTTTAAAAATAATACAAAGTACGCGCGATTTGTAAACACACATATATAAAATAAGAATGTACTTGGTCGGATATCCATCTTCCTTGACACTGGCTTCTCTGATTATCCGTAAGTCCCGCGTGATAACTTAGTGCTTTGATACCGTTCTTTTTCATTTGCGCGGCGTAATCGTCGCAGTCCTTGCGCGACAGGCAATACACGATGCCGCAAGTGTTTTTGAACTTTGTCAGTATCATAGCAACTACCTCGTCGGAACAATTTTTCCCTTTCTTCGATATTATGCTGTATCTCAAGTTGGGTCTGTTAAAACTCGACATAAACCTAGAGATACAGATCATCAGCAAGACGCATATGAAAATTTACGCACAGAGAAACAAACACTTCCACTCGTATAATAATTACGTACCATTTGGGATTAGTGAGACCTAACTGGTGCAAAATATCTGTTCTCACACGCGGTGTAGCCGTCGCAGTTAGAGCCATTGTTGGAACTTTGGGATAATTTTCCCTCAGACACTTCAGTTTCTTGTAGTCAGGCCTGAAGTCATGGCCCCATTGGCTGACACAGTGCGCTTCGTCAATGACAAATCTCGCCAGCAATCCTCTTTCGTACAAAGTTGTCAAAGTGCTACAGAATTTCTGCGAAGCTGAAACTTTCTCCGGCGTGACGTACAATATCTTGAGCATTGGTTCTTTTTTGTAGAGTTCTCTGTACACCGCTTCCGCTTGATTATCTGTCAAGGAACCGGATAAGTGAGCGGCAGGAATCTGTAAAATATTTCAGTCCGAGACAATTTAAAGATAATAACAGCGCACGTGTGTTCTTTTTTTTTTTTTTTTAAGAATAGCGCACATTCTCTTACATCGAGTGAAATGAGTTTTTGAACTTGATCTAAAATAAGACTCTTCAATGGAGACACAACAATTGTTACTCCGGCACTCAATAGTGCGGGTAATTGGTAACAGAGAGATTTCCCGCCTCCAGTTGGCATTAAAACGAAACAATCAAATCCCAAAAGCGTTGCGTTGATAGCTTGCAACTGATTTGGTCTAAATGTATACAAACCAAATTTTTGTCGAAATATCTAAAATCAAATATGATTATTAATGTACTTTTCTTTCATTAATTGCATTAATATCTACACACAAGTAAACTTGTCATTATGCAACTATTATACAACTGCATTATTAATTCGCATAAATAAAAATTCTTATTTTATATGCACCTTTAACATTTCTTTCGAATGTGGATATGTCATACTATCAAATTCTCCACTGACGCCGTCATTTTTGTAATTTCCAGTGAATTTCCCGTATTCCACATTGGTTTTTTCCACTTTCGACTTTCCCTTGTTATCATTTTCTTTCTTTTGTGGAGGAGGAGAAATATCACGCCAATCTATTGTAACAAAAAAACAAGCACACTGTTTATCAGATTATCAGTACATAAATCAAATAGAATTGTAAGTTGTGTTTGTACCAAAATTAAAATTGTCCTCTATGTTACAATCTTCCAACGCTGGAAAGTCTTCTACATCTTGTGGCAGCGGAAATGTCTGACAAGTGTCTACAAAGTAATTTCTCTTTAAGAATTTCATACTTAAATAAGGAAATAAGAAAATAAAAGATTAATCCATTTTTTATTTGCTTACTCTGAAATGTATTACTTTTAATCCAGTTATCTGAACTGTCCTTGATACTTGTTTGCATATGTGTATTATTTTCATTTTTGGGTGATATCATGACACTTCCATCGAATGTATCTTTTACAGAAATAATGCTCGAATCCGTTGGTGAATTCACTGATTTAGACAGCTGTTCTTTCTCCCACATCTCTGCTATTGTTTTAGAAATCTCAGTACCCAATACTGTCTTGACTGGTCTTTTCAATTGAAAAGTACTCTTTTTATTTGTAACTGTATTCTCATGAGACTTGATCGTCGACTCTGACTCTATGTTACTATTATATTCCTGTACATGCAACTCATTTGGAGAATCTTGATGGAAATCTAGCTTTTTTGATATCGAGAAACTTGATCTGTTGAAATTTTCATTTATAATGTGACTTTCAAGTACAGGTGAAGGTAATATCTCAGTTGACTTAGATGTAGATGAAGATCCAGGAGTTTTTACAGATTCAGATGTAGAGATTTCATCTTCATTTTGTAACTTTGACAATTTTGTTTGCACCAAACGTAACTTAGCTTTCACATGCCGATGAAGATCTTGCAGCTTCGTATAAGTGTCCAAATCGAATTTCGGAAAATTTTTCAATATCGGTGTAGGAATCATCTCAAATGCGGCGCAGAACTTATCAAGAATTTCAATCTGAAGATCTTTCAAATTGTCACGCCTTTCTGTTAGTTTATCTTTTGTAGTCTAAAAACCATCAAAATATACAACTGGTATCTTTATTTCATATACATAATTTCTAATATATTAATAACTTACAGGTATCGAAGACATTACTGGTTTCTTTCGTGTGGACTCAACCCATAAACCTAATTTCTTGTTCAAACCTAAATCTTTCAAGTTCACTTTAGGATCCGGGCCTACCCATTCTTTTCTTGGTGATCCCTTGCTACTGCACTTTGAACGAGGACTATCAGTATCAGAATCAGAAATAATATCTTTTTTCTGTTGTTTACTAATATATTTCTTAGGAGTTCTAAGATGCTCTTTGATATTTTCCTCTCTTCTGTCTAAAATTGTTTCACTGCTAGAAGGTAAATATTCACTATTGCATTCCAAGTTGTAACCGGTTTTTGACATGGTAGTCTGCTTTTCTTCATCTTGTACCACTGCTGTATTCGGTTTTCGATTTAATCGCAAGAACCTTCTAACGTTTTTTCTATCTTCTTCACTGTCAGAAGATTCAGGAATGAGAGATGGTTTTGCAAATTCATTGTTACTCTTGTTTGGACTTTCTAAGATTAGCTGAGATTCTGTATTCTTCTCTGAAGCACTGAATTCACTAATACTGTCTTTCTCATCCATTGAACTTTCAATGTAATACGGTTCTGTATTGCGAATCATATATGATTGCTTTTTGACGGGACTTATGTTTGAGTCTGAACTATTTGTATTATCCTGCATTTTGGGAATATTAACAAATTAATAAATTTTATAAGTTACATTGGAGTGAACATATCATTCATGTCAAAATAAAATTATAAATCTCACAAGATCTATTATTGAATCTATATTAATCAGATCTTTAGGTGTCTTTTCTTGTTCACTGGAACATGAATCCTTCAGTGGGTCATCCTTTAAATCTAACTCTTCAGTCATTGATTTTGGTGTGCTAAAAGATACAGATATCTTTCTTTATTTTTGATAAAACATACAATACATGTCACATAGAATATCTCAAGTTTACAAATGTAAGATTAACCTACCTAGACTGCAAAGTGTTGTTATTTGCTGTCTTTGATAGAAATCCTATAATAGAAGACTGAGTGCTCTTTTGACCAATCATCATTGTTTTGCACTTTTATTACGAGACTGTGTTACAATTTTTAAACAAAATAAGTTTACATAAATGTCTCTCACTTGAGTATTTTGTGCATTTAAAACAATTATCCTTCGTACACATACACTTTACTGACATTAATTAAATAATTAGCACGACCAAACAATCAAGCAAATATCACGTTGTGTGCCCATACAAATATTTATATAAATATAACGTAATGTACAAACACATACACATTGAGAGGTTAAAAAAGATGTTCTCACATACAACACCAATTGCATTTAATCGCGCGATATCAAATTTCTAACTGCTTGATGTCTTGCATTGTGAAAAATACAAACTAACAACGACACAAGAAAATGACATTAACTTATTGTATCGTCACGCGACAAAGTTAGGCGTAATCCCGCCATTTACTACCCTCATTCAAATAATTTATATACAGTACATCTTGGTACACACATGATAGGTTTGTTCGCGTCGCATGCCCCAAACATGCTCCTACTCGCTCCAACGCGTTTTAACAGCGAATTTGATAGCCTGCACAAGTGCGCATTGAATGCGACTTTTTTTATTGAAAAAGTTTATTGAAAATTTTTGAAGT